>JAXCEX010000135.1:0-72529 GCA_038382965.1 Ceratocystis huliohia | reverse complement strand
GGGGAGGGGGGGGGAGGTGGGGGGGGGGGTGGGGGGGGGGTGGGGAGTACAGACTGTATGGAATCTCGAGATGCGGTTCAGAGAACGAAGTTGGGCTCTTCAGTTTGGAGTGGTGTTGCGGTGATCAGTAGCTGGTGTCATGAAGACAGGGCAAAACGACGACGAGGTGGTCCACAGAGCTGAGGAAGTGCAGCCTCAAGTCTCCATACCTAATAGTCATAGCCAAAATCAGTGGCCAAGCCGAGGAAGAAAAGATGAATGGAAACGCCTATCGGCGTCATCACCTTCGAGAAAACCCAGAACAAGAGGAGGCACCAGACCTCAAAGGCCCCCCCCCCTAAGAGGGTTCCAGAGGGTTGCAGGAGAGAGGACTGTTGTCGTGTAAGTGAATCTTTGTTGACTAACTATCTACTCATACCACCTATACACTATGGGGAAAAATGGAGCTAAATGCCTAGGTTTTGGACAAATACGGTGGGATAAAAAAAGACGACGCATTTTTCGTGTGTTCACGATATATGACGCAAGTGTAAAAAGAATAGTGTGCTGTACAGCACACAACTGACCACGATGGGATTCGAACCCACAATCTTTTGATTCGTAGTCAAACGCCTTGCCATTGGGCCACGCGGCCATGCTGTATCTCTCGAAATACTGTCTCATGAACCCCTGCGTGCCGTCGGGCGCCACAGCCGCCACATCCCCTGACGCCACAGCGTCATAGCGGCTATCCCAAGCTTCCCATGTCCAAGTTCCCAAAAAGAAGCCATAGTTGCAACACAGTCCAGTCCAGGCCTGAGGACATTTTTAATATTCACTCTGCCCAGTGAGAAGAGGAACGAGGACAATTCATATCTAGGTAACCGCGCTTGTCCTCTCTTCCAGGCTTTGCACTCGTTGCACTTGTTGCATCTGCATTTTCTTCTCTTCTTTCTCTTTTTCTAAGGCGCATTGGAGGCTTGTGGTATTGTTCTTGTTCTGCCTTTCTACGTTACGGATTATACTTTCTCATAGGCATCTTATTCTTTGCAGTTCTTTTGCTTTGCTTGCTTTCCTTCTCTTTGTTCATACGCCCGCATATACCCGATCCGATGATTCAATTGCAATTACAATCTCTGCGTCACGCTATTCCCTTCATACTCAGCTACCAATCCTCGACTTGCGCTGCCCAGCGTTCCACTATCATAAGCTCTGCACATCCTACCATTCGTTCCATTGCATATGGTCCAACAAAACTAGCAGCAGCCATTTCTACCATACCATGAAGACTCCTCTACCATCGCTGCTCTTGGCTGTAGCTCTTCTCCAGCCATGGATTTCACTGGCCACTTGTATGCGCCGGTCGCGGATCGACCATCTGCGCAAGGGCAGTGCAGAGATGTTTTACCACGGATATCTGAATTACATGGAACATGCGTTCCCCGAAGATGAGGTTTGTGGAGCTCCACTATCCGTTTTCATGTATATTTCTCTAACACGTGCACCGCATGGCAACTTTCTAGCTTCGTCCTATATCGTGCGAACCGCTCACAAGAAATCGATCTGAACCATGGAACTTCGGTCTCAATGACGTTCTGGGCAATTATTCCTTAACCCTCATTGACAGCCTTTCTACGCTGGCTATCCTTGCAAGTGCGCCCGAAGACGGCACTCAAATTGCTGGCTCTGTGGCCTTGAGGCATTTCCACAAGGGGGTTACCGAGCTGGTTAGACACTACGGCGACGGCCGCGACGGGCCATCTGGCGAGGGCCTGCGGGCTCGCGGGTTTGACCTTGACAGCAAGGTCCAGGTATTTGAGACTGTGATTCGCGGGGTTGGGGGATTGCTAAGTGCGCACTTGTTTGCCATTGGACAGCTCCCAATCCGGGGCTATGAGCCGTTTCCAAGTGGGGAGTGGGACACGGAAGATCCATTCACCACAGTGCCAGTCCGCTGGGCGGAGAATATGGTGTACGATGGCCAGTTGCTTCGTCTAGCATATGACTTAGCAGAGCGGCTTCTACCTGCTTTCTATACACTGTCCGGAATCCCCTACCCGCGTGTGAACCTCCGTACGGGGATTCCATTCTATCCTAACTCGCCGTTACACAAACTGAGAGGCATGGACGTGCCCAAAGAAACCAGCAACGTCTGTGATACCGGTAGCACTGGCGGTGCAGAAGACAAGCCTGAGATCACTGAGACATGCAGTGCTGGCGCTGCAAGTCTCGTGCTTGAATTCACAACCCTGAGCCGTCTGACTGGAGATAACCGCTTTGAACAAGCTGCTAAACGCGCGTTCTGGTCGATCTGGGAGAAGAGAAGCTCGCTTGGCTTGATTGGCAACGGGATTGACTCAGAACAAGGCAACTGGCTGAGCCAAGTAGCAGGCATAGGCGCTGGCATAGACAGCTTTTTCGAATATGCTCTCAAGACACATGTTCTTCTCTCAGGTCAGGATATTCCAGAGTCCGAGTTCCATGCCACGCCTCGCCCACCCCCGTCAAGAAGTGTCTCTCGAGAATGGCTGGATCCAAGTGAACTCTATATCTACAGCCCATTAACCTCATTGCAAAACAGCCCTGAAGGCTACCTTGAAGTATGGCATCAAGCCCACGCGGCAGTCAAGCGGCACCTGTACAACAACTACCATCATCCAGGCCGCGATTACCACCACCCAAGCTACATGAATGTCAATATTGAGACTGGTGCATTGGCTGCGTACTGGATTGACAGCCTTGGAGCCTTTTATCCAGGTCTCTTGGCTATGGCTGGCGAGCTTGAAGAAGCAGTCGAGTCCAATCTTCTCTACACGGCCCTGTGGTCTCGTTTTTCGGCCCTTCCTGAACGGTGGTCTCTGCGGGACGGCAACGTAGAGTATGATATTGGATGGTGGCCAGGCCGGCCCGAACTAATCGAGTCCAACTACCACATATACCGCGCTACGCAAGATCCCTGGTATTTGCATGTCGGTGAGATGGTGATCAACGACATTATCAAAAACTGCTTGACCAAATGTGGCTGGTCGGGTCTCAAGGATGTGCGCACCCTCGAAAAGTCGGACCGCATGGAAAGTTTCTTTCTGGGAGAAACGACAAAATATCTATATCTCCTCTTTGATGAGGACCACCCACTCAACAAACTCGACTCAGCATTTGTCTTTAATACCGAGGGGCACCCTTTGATACTACCCCCTAAAAGAAAACGCCCGACTAACCCAACAGCCACTAAACGACAGAGCCAGGAGACTTTTCAGCAAGCCCATGTTGCACCGCGGAAAAAGACACCCGGGAAACGCGAATGCCCAGTCCCTCCCCAGCCCAAATTGCTTGCTGGATCTGCTACAGCTGAGCGTGGAGACATCTATCACGCTGCCTCCCAGGCTGGCCTGCAACACACAGCAGTCCAGCCTGACAGAGTGGTCCACACAGAGGATGAAACAGGCCAGATCATCATGACACTAGCAAACACAAAGGAAATATTTCCCTGGACTCTACCTCAGGGATTCTTCCCGGCCAATGGTACTTCACAGAGACTCCCAGATATGCGCATGACAACACTCGAGTTCCCAGCCTCAAAAGAGGGCGGGTCGGGACTGGGCGACATTTTCCCGCCTATCAATGTAGAGCGAATTCCTGGCTCTGGAATCAGAGTGCATACTACGGACAAGCTGAAGCTCCAGCTTGTCATGCAACCTGAAACTGAAACAACAGACCCGGTATGGCGTGTATTTGCTGTCAATGGACTGCCTCTGGGACGAGACGAGACTGCTCAGCTCCTGCTTCCTCAGATTATCGATTACAATGTGCCACTGTTCAATGTCGTTCGAAATACCAAGCAGATAGACATCACTCTTCATTTTGAACGTGATGCTGAAGGCGAGAGCGGAACGCGTGCAATAGTCTCTGCGTACCGTGCTGCCGTCAAGAACTTCAAGAGCCAACTGACTTCGGTGCTACAAACATTTCCCTCCGACTCCGCCACCCCAGATATGCCTACACGGTGGACCGAGACACTCGAGGCAACCACCGCTTCGGGTTCTGGTTCAGGTATTAAGGGCCTTCTAACGGCTAAGAGTTTGCCAGTTATGGGGACAGTCTACATGGCTGGGCTGGGCTGTTCTAGTGCTCTCCCAGAGTCAGTACCAGCTGAGCACCATGTGATCGTTTTCCGGCGAGGTGGGTGCACATTTGCCGAGAAGCTGGCCAATATCCCACCGTACATGCAGACAGACGAGGCGTTGAAGCTCGTAGTGGTGGTTGACGAGAACATGGAAGACATAGCAATCCGCCCGCACATCAACGAAGCACAGACGCTGCCTGACGGGACAGAGAGGAAGCCACCGGTTCCCATGATTCTTGTGCGATCTGACGCAGACAGCGAACTGTACGACAAGTTCCAGAGTGTATGGCGGGTGACACTTGCAAAGAAGTACTACGTGGAATCGAGGGGGATGCGCATCGAGAACCTTTACGTAGTTCAATGATATCATGCGGGCGGATGGTACGATGGGCACAGAGGTGAAAAGATATTCGAGATATACATCCAAGATAGAGGTAAAAAAAAAAGATTATATGATTGATGCACAACAAAAAAGGAAAAAAAAGTGGTACATGGCCAGTGACTCTATACTACACTGACGTCATAAGGACATGAAGACCTGCGAACCCTCCCAAACAAAAAAAAAAGCGAGCAAATTTCGAAGCAATCTATGTCCGCATGGCGAATACTCGGCGGAGAGACAGGCGAGTAGAAAAGGAAAACGCAGGAAAGCGAGAACATCAGACAGGAATTCTAATCAAACAGGGAGGCATGTATGTGTGTATGTGCAATCGGGATGTTGTTTGGGGTGGCTTTTTAAGCGTGTTCCAGAAGGATAGAAACAGGCACATCGCCGAGCTTCTTGCGGCCATCTAAGCCAGAAATCTCAAGGATGAACAGGTAGCCAATGACCTCACCACCGAGCTGGCGAACGAGGCTGGCAGCGGCCTCGGCGGAGCCACCTATGAGGAAGAGGGAGGAATTGATCAGCCATTGCGTCAAGTTAAGAGGGGAGAGGCATGTCAAAGAAACTTTAGAGCTCACAAAACTTACCAGTGGCTATGATGTCGTCGACAATCAGCACACGCTGGCCCTTCTTCACAGCATCCTGCTGCATCTGGAAGAAATCAGTGCCATACTCCTTCTCGTAGGCAGCAGTGACACAAGGACCAGGAAGCTTGCCCTTCTTGCGGACGGGAGCAAAGGGGATGTCGTGACGCAGAGCTAGGGGAGGGCCGAACAGGAAGCCACGAGCATCGAGGCCAACGATAACGTCGACCTTTCCCTTGAAGGATTCCTGGATCTGCAGGTCGAGAGCGGAGTTTAAAGTGGTATGGGCGTCCGGGTTGAGGAACAGGGGCATGATGTCGATGAAGTCAATGCCGGGGATGGGAAAGTCGGCAAATTGGCGCAGGTTTTCCTTAAGCTTTAGCTTAAAACCGGAGAGTTCGGCGGCACGGGCGGTGGCGATGGGCTGTCCTCGCGAGGCATCTTGGGCAACGGAGTCAGTGGTAGAAGACATGATGAAGGAAGAGAAGAGGAAGAAAAGGGAAGAGAGAAGGAAAGAAAGAAGAAGGAGAAGAAAGAGGGGAAGAGAGGAAAATAAAAGGAAGAGAAAATAAAAAGGAAGTAGAAAAAATAGGAGCAGAGAGAAATAGTCGAGGCGGCGACGGGGGGGGAGAGGGGGGAGGGGGGCAACCAGACACGCAATATATAAGATATATGTGTATCAACAAAAATGGTCAGATAGCAGAGGCGTCGTTGCACGCGGCGTTCAACGGGATCCAGAGTTCTCAAGATGGAAATCGAAGGAGAAAACAAAGAGGAGGAGGACCAGATGACGAGACGAAGTTGGCGACAGAAATCAGCGATAAAATAAAATATTTGATTAAAAAAAGAAAAAAAAAAAAAGAAAAGAAATTGTTTTTCGCCCTTGTAATGTTCTGTGCTACTCTAACTAAGTGAGGGGTTCCGTTCCCTTCCCACCTGCCCCATTCGGGTGGGGTCGCCTTCCCAGCGGTGTTTAAAAGTGTGCCCTGATGACACTAAAATGACGGCCGGCTAGTGGCACAAGTGTAGGGATAAAAGTGGAGAGATTGGCTGGTTGAATGTGTCAAAAGGAAGAGGAAAAAGACGAAAAGAAAAAACTTCATACTAGCCGACGCACTAGAGAAGGGATTTTCCTCTTCATCAGACTTCATCAACTTCAGGCGGTGTGTCTATCGTTATATGACGAGCTCCTAGCTTTGGCCATTGGCTTTCTCGGCGGATCGGCGACAAGGAGGACCCTCTTCTTCCCCTGCATTTTGTTTTCTCTATCTCCAATATAACCCCGGCGGAGTAGCGGTGACCCTGCTTTTTGGCGCACCTCTGGGCATTCGTTGCATGTACAAGCAGCATGCTATTAGTATTGATCTGACTTGGGCCCCCGTGGACTCGACACTGTACATGATCTTGCCAAGGCAATCCCGCTGTAAGCCCTTTTATCCACTTCAGCATCCATCCTCAACATCTCCGTCCAAAGCCTGAGCGTCGCTTTACTGAACTCCGACACTAACGACTCACGCCAGCACAGTAAGTGCAGTCCAGCTAGAGGAAGGCTAGAAACGAAAAGCCGAGAATGCAAACAGGAAACGTTTCCCTCCAGCTCTAGAGATGTTCTAGATAAGGCCAGCGAAAATTTATATCCCAGTCGTGCATTAACTTGTTGTGATAATGAGGCCGACTAATAAGCCGTGGCCCATCCTCTGAAGGAACGGTAAAGTCCCCTTCGAGAAAGGCAAAAAGAAGGAAAAGGGAGAGAGAAAAAAAAGGAGAGCTACTGAGTAGCCGATAGGTTCATTGCCTCCTTTTTTTCCTACCCTTCCTTCTTCGCCTTGCCCTTTCTAGGAGACTCGTATTCTATATGACGAGCAGCCTCAAATATCTCTGTCTTGATATCTCTTCCTTAGCCTGGCCTGTGCATCTAGCTAATGATCCGTTTTCAGACATGCACCTGTGCGGGACAAAATACAGCCAGTGTGCTTGGGATGTGAATTAATGAGGCATATGATGCAAGAGCTAGGGTATCGAAGTACGACAGAGCGCAACAGAGAAGAGAATAATCAAAGGGTATATAACAAGAGACACACAAAATTGAAAAGCGAAGAACACGGCCGACAATGCCCTCGGCGGGTTCGCTTATACACACATACACACGGTCACACTCACACTCACACTCACTCGCAATCAATGCTTGATACCTCACCTGCGCTTAAACTGCAGCCGAATAATCGAAAACATCATGTTCTGCAACACGTGCAACGTCACTGCCGCGCTCGTGGGTATCAGCTCTGGCCATACCACAAGGTCCATCTTGCCCTCCAGGTCAACATCGATGCCATAGAAATACCGGATTAGCAGTCTCACAATGCCTGCCGCCGCCAGCTCACATGCCCATGTGACCAGCGACGAGATGTACGTCAGCTGGAATGTGTACGGCTCGTCAACCTGGTCAAATGCGAAGTACGGGTACAGGTCCTTGTTGCTGCCAAAGTGCAGCACGGCAACACTGCCGATGAATGTAACCATTGATGCGTTCTCAGCAATGAACCGGATGAAAACATTGCGCAAACACAGCTTCTGGTAACCGGCATAACTTTGCGTGCTGAGCCCGAGTGCTACCAGCAGTTGGTAAAATGGCTGGGCCATTGTTACCGGGACTAGTATTATGACAGAACTGCTAGATAGTAGCTGCAACCAAAGAAACTGCGTCGGAGAACGCAAGCGTGCATATAGAGCGCGCACATATGTCTGGTACGTGATCATGTAGTATCTAACAAAGAAGCAATTAGCATGCAATATACTCCACATGTGCCTTACAAGTTTCATTGCTGGATCTTGAGGTTGAGACCACCACTTACAGCTTGAAGATCCAACTTAGCGGATAACTCCCAACGCGCTCGCCCTCACGCACGCCAAGAATCCACCCCGTCAACATATCAAGAAGGTGGACCGTAATCACCCAACTGTAGACATAAATGACTGTCTCCCATGAACCGTGGGGCAGCGTGCGTAGGTAAATTTCAGCATAGGCCTCTCCAATAAGATATGCTGAAAGGCCAATAGTGAGCACCATGCAGAACCAGATGAATCGGACAAAGCTCGCTGGTAGCCAACTGCGCCGAATTGCTACCGAGTCTCCAGAGCCCAGTCCTCGTCTGCGGCCGTGCTTTCTGGTGTTGCCGGCAGGCTTGAGGCTCGGGTCATCAAAAAAGTCCGTGTGTAAAATATGCCCTCGCCCGCTGCTGCTACTACTGCTAGAGACCAGCGCCCGGAACGAGCCGCCTGTGTCCTGGTCGCCTGTCCACCAAGAAGACGTAAATATGCGTTGCGTCTCGGAAAGAGACTTGCGCAGGCCGAGATGGCGCTCATTAACAGTTAGGATCATGAAGGCTATCATTACCGGTATAGCCATGATCACAAAGGTCCAGCTAATCCACCATGTGTTGTGTCGCGTCAGGAACTCAGTCTCAGGCCGGTAGTAAATTGGAATGGGCGCTGCAGTCCCAATGACAGCAATAAGACATAGCGTCAGGGGGAAGCCAAGTCTCTGGGGCCACCAGTTAAGGTTGTAAATGTTAAAGGCCTTGGTTATCCACATAAGCGCAACTAGATTGTACAAGCCGTAGAAGACGCACAAAAAGAACCAGAAATTTGCCTGTACTCGTGCCGCCCCATGAATCGGACGAAGGCGAAGATTTTCGGGGTCAGCCTTTTCAGCATTGTCTGTATGCTTGCTATCATCCGCTTCTGGGAGATCGTACTGTGGAATGGGGATAGCACACCATACAATGGCAAGCAAAGCTGGCAGCAGCACTAGTACAAAATATCGGCCATACCACATGTTGACAGCTCTTTTGACAGTGCCCTGGCGTGGCTGAATGTACAAATTGACGACTTTGCGTCGCGTGCGCCGAACAGCTCTGGACAGGCGCGATGATGCCCAAGCAACAATGCGCTGCGCTGGACTGGAGCGCATAGTGGACAAACCGATATCGTCTTCTTCGTCTGCATCTGAATCATCGCTTGAGTCGCTAGTGCTATTATCGCTGGCCTCGAGATCGGGAATCATTATGGCGCCATAACCGGCATGGACGCTTCCGCCTCGTTCAAGATTGTCGTGCATGCTGCGTGCATGGCTAGCGCTCCTACCAATCGAGTAGTGGCTATGACTGTGGGTGTGGGTATGGTGGTGGTTGCTATTGGCGCTGCTTTGGTTGGTATTCGAGCTGCTGCAGTGGTTCGAGCGTCTGCTCCCTGGGTGGCGACCAGAGGCCAAGAGCCCAAGCTGGGCTCGCCGAAAAGGCGGTTCTACTTGGGGTGGGGGCACGGCGCGGAACCGACCAAGGAGCGGCGTGGAGTCGGGTTGGTAGCGGGCGGCGGAGTCTGTGCCTTGGGTGAACAGGAAGAATTCTGGCATCGCGAGAACATGGCGAAGGAGGCCAAGAGATAAGGGTGGAAGGAGGGGCTGCAAGAAAGAGGGATTGATAAGTAAAGCAAAGTTGGCAAATATAACCACGTCAAAGCAACTAAAAAGACAGGGAGGAATAGCAGTGGTGGAGGGTTGAAAGACTGCAAGGGCTGCAGGGGCTGCAAGGGCAAACAAAGCCAAAGACGAGAGAGCAAGCCCTAGCTCCCCTAGCTTGACTCGAAGTTTGTTTGAATCTGAGCCTGCTTGCCTTCTATGTCGATAGAACAGTATGGTACTGTAGACTTCAACCTCATTATCGACGTCAGCATGTAACCCGGCTATTAAGCCCGATGCGACACAGCTATGGCCAACGGCTAATGATAAGACGGGCAGCTGATGAATCTCTAGGAACAACAGCAGAGCTTGGGTGGTAACTAATCACATGAGTCTGTCATCCAACCCTGTACTGGGATTCTAGGTGATGGGATGGGAGGCTGAAAGCCCCTTGTAGATATGGGGCAAGGCGCGATGCGATTATCGGACAATCAACGGACGTTCTCGAAAAGGCAGTTAATTACTTAATTAATAGACCGAAAAACACCGGCCCATGAATGCCACGCTTGGGGGTGTGAGGCAAAAAAGGTAGAAGCACTAGAGAGACTGCAGCACACGACACTGCCGTGTCCAACTCTAAAGGGCTTCTAGTCCCACGATTTTCTGCCATTTTTGCAGGGTTTTCAGCATAGTAGCAAGCACCAAGACAAGTGGTGTGTTTAGGCACACCCTCCCTATTTACTCTTTCTCAGCCTTGTCCATTTGCGCTCCCTCCTTCCCTCCATCTCATTGTCTTAGCCTTGTCTCTCAAATTTGCTTACTCTCTCTTTTGCCTTCTACCGGGCTTCCCTTTCCCTCACGTGTCGCTCCCGTTGTCACACTGCATTTTTCGTCAACCTACCAGCCCTTGCTTATCCCGGCTTCATCCAAGTTCTGGCCGACATACATAAGCCTAGCCAGCCAGCCAGCCAGCCAAGAAACAGAGCCCCACCCCCGCTCCCCTCTTATATATCCTTTGTTCTTGTTGAGCCTTGTGTCTAACTGCGTTTGAGCCTGGGGCCTGAACCTGTCTCAGCCAAAAAAGCTAAACCCGAATTAAATCGAATATCAGCACGCACGCCCCTCATCTAGCCCGCCCTGACTCCCAACCCAGCACTATTGTTTTCCTTCTCTCTCACTTGATACTGTGGTAGCGCAACTCGCTTTGCACCCTTTTTTATTTTTTCTAACTTCTAACATTCTATTCTGTCCACATTATATCTGTACCCTTCCCCCCCCCCCTTTCTTCCATCATGGCCGATTCAACGCCCGCCGCCACTGACGACAGCATTACCTTCAAGGTCAAGGCCTCAGGTGATCGCCTCCACACCATCACCATCAGCCAAAGCGTCACAGTTAAAGAACTCAAAGTCAAGCTATCGGGCGAGACCTATGAAAACATCCCAATCGAGCGCCAGCGCCTAATCTACGCGGGCCGTGTCATGAAAAACGACGATACTCTTGTCACCTACAAGATTAAGCCCAACAACACCATCCACCTTGTCAAGAGCGCTGCCAGCAACGCCACTCCCTCTTCGGCATCATCTACGCTTCCTGCTGCTGCAGCTGTCCCCACGAACATTGCTACTGGTGTAAACAATGACCCGTTGGCAGGCCTGACGGGCGCGCGCTATGCAGGCCATGTGCAACTTCCTAGCCGCGATCTCTTTGGTGCAGACGGCGGTGTATGTCCCTCTCTTTCCCTGCTCGGTCTCGGCGGCTAGTACTAACGTTCTTATTAATTTGCTCCGCAGATGGGCGCTCCTCCCAACGAGGACGAACTTGCCCGTATGCTCGATGACCCCAGCGTCCAACAAACTCTCAGCGCCGCCTTAGATAACCCCCAGTTTATCGACCAGATGATCCGCATGAACCCCCAACTTGCCAGCATTCCCAACGTCCGAGAAATGTTCCAATCCCCCTTCATGCGACATATTCTCACCAACCCTGACATGATGCGCATGAGTGCCCGCATGTCGCGTAGCATGGGCGGCGTTGGTGGCTCAGGCTTTGGCTCCTTTCCTGCTCCTGGCGTGACAGACTCTACCCCCGGCACTACTACCACCGACAGCTCCAACCCCCCCACTTCCACCGATGGCTCCGATGCCGGTGCTACATCTGGCTCTACGCCTAACCCCGCCATGCCCTGGATGATGAACAGCCCCTTTGGTATTCCCCCGCCAGGTGCCTTTGGCGGCGCTAACCCAGCAGAGAATCCCTTCCTTGCCCTGTTTAACCCTCCTGGCACCAGCGCCGGGGCTACCTCTGGTGTCAACACTTCCAATAACAGGTCTGCTGCACCTGGGGATTTGCCGCCAAACCCTTTAAGCCTACCCGGCATATCTCCCTTCTCCGATCCCAACGCCCTTCAAGAAGTCATGTCCCTGTTCCAAGGCATGAACGGCGGCGTCGGCACCGGTGTCCCTACCCCCGTGGATAACCGCCCTCCCGAAGAGCGGTATGCTGACCAGCTACGACAGCTAAATGATATGGGCTTCTTTGACTTTGACCGAAACATAGCAGCTCTACGTAGAAGCGGTGGGAGTGTGCAGGGAGCTATTGAGCATCTACTCTGAGGAAGAAAAATGTTGGCAGAGCATAAACACTACCCACCCAAACCTCATGCGTCTTTTTTCCTTCTTTTTATCTGTGGCCTTTCTTCCCTCGCTTCCTCCGCCTCATTCTCTTGTTTCTTCGTCCCGGTGTCTCTCATTTTCTTCCTCACCCCTTCACTCTTTCTTCCGCTTTTTTGTTGGTAGTCTTGTTCTTATCCTTCCGCCGTCACGCAACCCTCATAGTCGTGTTCATTCATTTGTTTCATGTTTCATAATAGCATTATGATATGATAACTGCCTCTGATCCCTTTCACTGATGCACTCACGTAATATGTTAATGAAACCTGGCTCATGATAGACAAAAAAGAGAACAAAGTAATCAACGGGCATTCTAGCAAAAATAGGGTTACAAGCCGACAAATAACCCCAACATCAATATAGCCCCACATTTATCATCAAGCCTCAACTTTCCAAGTGTGTGACCAGCAACTTACAAATCCCAACTAAGAACACATTTCTTCTATCAAGTCACCATGATCCAAGGAATTTTCTACGCGCGCTTCTTGCGAGAGAAGGGTGAGTTGCTTTATATTCAAATATCAAATATCAAGGTCTGATAGAGACGCATCGTGCTAACTAGCTTACCCCTAAGGCCCGACTATCATGGCCCAGAGCCCACCTGAGTGTGTTGGCTCAAGCAAGACCAGCCTGGTAGACTTCGACGTGTTGCAAGAGTACATAATCCCACGGAAGGCCTTTTGCAACCGGTATATGACCGTGCGCGATCCGGAGGGCAAGTACGTTGTGCTCGGCTTCCCGGTGCTCATTCCACACAAGAAGTATGTTCGCAACGAATTCATCTTCAACTTCGGTCTAGTGGTTGATGCTAGCGTAGGTCTGGACCCTTACGAGCGGGTCGTCAGGCGGCTGGCAGTGACTTTTGCCGAGATGGAGAAACAGAATGAGTATCTCTCAGCACAGGAGGATGCCGATGGGTTGGTGGCCCTGATGCAGAATCTTAACGATGCAGGGGCTGAGGAGAGCATTGCAGGCTCACGCAGGCCAATTGAAGCATTGCTAGAGATTGTCAAGTCGGATCTAAATAACTATGGAGAGTGCATGATCCCGGTTGGTTCGTATTAGTCGCTTTCTAACTTGCTGGCGCTATGCCATATTCTATGGACATCGACATCCTTGCTAACTCTTATTCTTCTTCTTGTTTCTTCTAGACGAGGCCAACACGGTCAATATGAAGCTATTCCCTTCCCACCGAAACCCACCTGCCGTTGAGGCCTGGCATGTTCCGGTAGCCAAGATGAAGCTTTGTGAAATTGTCGACCCAACGTGGGATCTAACAATGCAAAAAGTCATTGCCCACATTGATGGTGTTTCAGACGTACGGCGTATAGCCTTTGAGGCTGATGTTGCACTAGACTTGGCCAAGGCTGCGCTGCGCCATCTGTTGTATTACGATACAATATTACTGCTAGATATGTTTTTCTTCTCGTCGTGCTACGCCCCGCAGCCCGATGGCATGCGCGACTTTGTGGCAAACGTCGACGGCATCATTGATGAATGTATTTCGTACGTGTGTAACGGTAACAGCGACACACGACTATCTAAGTTCCAAATGATCAAGCTGATGACGTCGTTCACATATGGTCGCTCAGTCACCGAATGGCTCTTTGTGCAGGCCCATGCTGGCTATGATGTGCTCAACGGCCTGGATGTGCGGCGACTCGTTCAGTTTGGAACCATCAAAGGTGTGTTATATCGAGTACATAGGCATGTGGTTTCAAAGCAATATCTTGCTCAGCTGGCCACAGGCCAGGTCCAGAAGAGCCAGAACCCCGAGCCACTACAGAAGTACATGGATGGTTGCCACCACTTTGACCAGATCATCACGGAGCAAAACATGTCGAGCAAGGAAATCATGGCGAAATTGAGGACACTAAATCGTAAGCCGCCTACAAATGATCTCAGTATCCTGTACTACTGAAAATCAAGAATGCGCTAGCCCTAGGACGGACGGCACATGTGGGGGAAACAGCACACACTTGGCCGATATTTTCAAGTGCCAGTATAAATAAGCCAGAAACAGAAACAAAATGCCATAATAGTACAGTAAAATACAAAAAAAAAAAGGAAAGCAAAAAGAAAAGACGAGGCTAGGCTTGAGTAGTCTTGTCTGCCATCTGCCGTATTTCCTATTAATCATCTTCTCCTCGCTGTCCCTCAGTCTTTCTCCCTTTCATACGCTCTTCCTGGGCAGCCGTCCGCTCCTTTATCTGTGTGACCCAGCGATCCTCACCGTTGTCAGGCGGAAACTCGATATTTCTGTTGTTCGGCACTGTCACCTTTTCGTGTAGGCTCAGGTTGCCTTCCTTTGCCATCTCGGCAAGCAACTCCTTGCGCAGCTCGGTGTTGCTCTTTTCCTTGCCCTGCTTCAAGGCCTCATCGCGCATCGTCGTCAGCACTGTGCGTAGCTTGCCCTTGTAGGGTTCTCCAGGATATGTCTGGCCACTTTGCTTCCACTTCTCGTCCTCTACCATTTCAATGATGCGAATGTTGCGTCTGCCACGTCGTAGAATCAGCAGCTTCTTATCAATCATGAACTTGGCCGTGTCTTCAGGGAACCAATTAGAGACGGGTGTCCAGTCAAGACTGCCCGGCGCCATGGTGGTCATCTGGCCCGGGGCGGCAGCCACATATAGACCGCCAGCCTGGATTAAACGCTGGGCCGCTGATGCGCTCTCACAAAGACCGCAGGCATAGACAATCTTAGCAATGGACTTGCCCATCAGCAAGTCGCGGGGCAGCTCGATGGCAGCCTGATGAGAAAAGTTGGCGTCTGTTTCACTAAGCTCAATCGGGGTGCCATCAGATATCCGGCGCTCTAGGCTCTTGGGAATAATGCCTTCAGGCATCATGATGGGACCCTTGCCAAACATGGCACGGTGCTGGCGCTGCTCGCGAACGGCGATCCCAGCACCATGAACCATCGAAGTCACCTCGAAAGCCAAGGTGTGTTGCGCCACGCGCTCACTGGGGTTTTCTTTGTGTCTCTTGATCAAGGACTCAATCATATGAAGAGGCATAAAGGTTAGGGCCGTAAGCAGCCTCTGCACCTCCTCGTCGGAGCGCTGCACAAAGTAACCATAGAGATCGAAGGGGCTGGTTTCAAGTGGATCCAACCACACAGCATTCCCCTCGCTCTTGCCAAACTTGTTGCCGGCGGCGTCGGTCAGGAGAGGGACAGTGAAGCCATAGGGGTCGTTAGTCCAGCCCCCAGGGAGCTTAGCATAGTCGGCCTCTTCCGTTTCACGGATAGTCTTAAGGACCTCGCAGCCCATGGTGATGTTGCCGTATTGGTCAGACCCACCAACTTGCAACTGCACACCAATCTTGGAGTACATGTGCCAGAAGTCCCAGCCCTGCATAAGTGGATATGAGAACTCGGAGAAAGACATGCCATCTCCGCTTTCCATCTTTTTCTTGACGCTATATATCCAAGGGTCAGCGACTGCCTTCCATCTCAAGGACTCTGTTACACTCTTAAAAGAGCACAACAGAAATAAATGGCCATTTTACGTACCTGTCTTTTGCCAACATTGGGCCGATGCGAATATGGCGACCAGCTCTTTTCAGGAGGTCGTAGAATGGCAACTTGTTCAGCCACATGTTGTTGTTCCATAGAAAATGGCGACCAGCCCAGTGGCCCGGATAGTTGTATTTCCGGCCAAGCTCCTCTACGTTACCCCAGATGCGCTCAATCTGATAATGGACTTTTGTAATGTTACGTGCTACATCAGAATTGGAGATAAGCGGGCGTGATTTCAAGCGGCCTATGGGGTCACCGATGCGGGCGGTAGCACCTCCAATCAAAGAGACAGTAGGATAGCCATGGAAGTAGAACCAGAACAACGGCATCATTGACATTAGATGGCCAATATGCAAAGATGGCGCTGTCGGGTCAAAGCCAGCGTACGCACCGACCCGCTTGACACGTAGCAATTCCTTGACTGTTGATTCACGCCTATTGTGTTATCAGTCAGTAACCCGACTGGTACGACTTGGCCTCAGACTCGAGAAATTCAACTTACCCTGCCACATCCTTAATAAGCCCTCTCTCCTTGAAAACGTCCCACACGTTCTTAGCTTCGCCCTTCCGGATCTTTTCAGAGACTTCTGAGAACTCTTGCGCAGCCTGCTCCTGCTTGGCCAGATATGACTTGGAGATGTAGCGCACACCTGGCTGATTGCTAATGCCCGGCGCCGTCCGAGACTGAAAAATGCGAGATCCGCTTACTCTAGCCAAGGCAATTGGCTGGGATGTGTAGCCAATGCGACAAATGGAAGCCGTAGCGGGACGTAATGAGCGGAACATAGTAGCAGTATACCAATAAACAAATGCTGGAGGATATGCAAAGAGCGCGTAAAAACTGCCGTGCAAAATTAGCCGCCTTGGAATTGCCGTTTGCAAGCTACCACGAACAGCCTTTGTTTTAGCAGAGGACTAACGGGTCATCAAGTATGAACACTCGTGTTCTAGTCACACTACAATTAGCATCGCTTCTATTCCCATTGAAAAAATCTTCGGGTCGTCTAAGTTGTATGCAGAAATTAGGGTTTCGGTTCACGTGACAGAAAAATCAACTTTTTTTTCTTGGGAGAGCCGGCCCTGGCCCTCCATGAGCTTCTTTAGGCTAGATAGCCGTTGTGGCCAATCAGAGAGCACGTAATTCCAGATCCTCGGCAATGCGCAAAATCCGCAGAAGCTTAGTGAGGCTAACGCTGAGTTGAGTGGGCAGGTTGAAGCATAACAGCGAAATTCTCACGGAACGTCAAGAAATCTCACGAGTTTATATTTATTGTGAAGAACATCGAGCTCCCTATCCTTTGGTCTCTTACCCTCCGGCATTCATTTAGACTTCTTTTGATTCCTTGTGTTTTGCTAACTCAAGCGAAGAATTCGTCTTGTCACCTTTTTACCAGCAAGGATTTCACGAGCCATCCCGAAATCTAGCTTTCCCTCTTATTTTTCACCCGGGAGTTACTTAACTCCCTTTGCCATCTGCACCATATTTTTTGTTTCCCTTGGTCTGCACCCTTCTATACGCAACTCTTCTAATTCTTTCCACAATGGCTTCTATTGCGCGCCAGTCTCTCCGCCCTGCCGTTGCTGCGGCTCGTATGGCCACCGTGCCTCGTGTTGCTGCCTTCACCACTACTAGCCGCCGCAGCTTGCTTCCTCCCGGTCCCCGTAAGCTTTCCCGTGGAATGTCACAGCCCGGACCCCCGGCCGGGCTTTGACAAGCAGCCGATGGACACTAGTTGCTAACATGTCTTATGTCACTATAGAGGTTGTTGTCGGTACCGGTATGCTTCGCCTTGCCCTTCCCCACGGATCACGATATTTCCCGATATCCAGCCAAGTTTTCTCCGCAGTCCAACGAGCCATGCTCCTGGCCTTCATCTGCAGTGGTGTGCCGTGCACTTGATGAATATGGCATGAGCATGTGCTTTGTTCGCGTTCAGATTCCACTACCCTCTATCCATCGTATACATTTTAGATTTCCCTCCCAGCCAAAACTCACGTTAAGCTAACTATAATGGCTGCCGTTCTATAGTCAACGATGCCGTTCCTGTTCCTGATGCCCACCCCGCACACGGCTCTTACCACTGGACCTTCGACCGCGTGCTCGCCGTTGGTCTGATTCCTCTGACCTTCGCCCCCTTCGTGGGCGGCTCGCTCAACCCTACTACCGACGCAATTCTCTGCGGCACCATGCTCGTCCACTCACACATGGGTTTCAACAACATCATCACAGACTACATTCCCTCTCGCCAGTTCCCCAAGTCTCGCAAGGCTGCCGACTGGGGTCTTGTTGCCGCTACCCTGCTAGTCGGAGCTGGTCTGTACGAGTTTGAGACCAACGATGTCGGTGTTACGGAGACTATCAAGCGTGTGTGGAAGGCGTAAGTTATCTCTTCCTCGATTAGCGATGGGCAGGCAGTCTGCCGTGTAGTGTCTAGACGAAAGGAACTAGCGAGCTTGGCCTGCGAGTTACTGTCCAATGTACCGTCCGAAGATGCACTATACATGTGGCTCTGGGGCTGAAACATGGCCTAGAATGCATGAAGAGAGACAAAGGATAGTGTATGCTATGACCTAAACAATTTGGCCGCTTAAGCGCGCCCACCCAGAACTACCTGTCAGTTCTGGGCATGGATGGCTTCAGCATCCGGTGACAGACCTCGGGGCTGTCCAGGTGTATGAAACAGGCCTGATGTACAACGTTTATTTTCTATGTTTTTTTTCTTGGGGGAGGGACTGGACTTTTTTCTTTAGTTTGTTTTTCCTTTTTTCTTTTATCCAAGTACAGTTAAGAGGAAATGTTTTTCTTGGAGCTTTACACGATCAAAGCAGCGATGATGTGAAATGAAACATAGCCACTCACCAGCAAAGGACAAGACAATTTTGACATACCACTATGGCTGTAACGGGATACAGCGGGCAATGCCCTATAACATAAGATTGGCAGCACTGTAGCCTAAACGGGGTGGGTCTCAGACGCCTGAATGGAATTTCTGTCTGCTTGTAGTAGCCCCTGTACAGAGAGCCCTTTTTGCTCTTTAAAGGGACACGCAGGCGGCCTCTTCACCTACGAAAGGGATACGATCAAATCGAAGTCCCAATGCTGGTTGCGGCTGGCTCTTTTGTGCCGTCCTCCAACTCTAGTTACTTTAATTGCTGAATTTCTGTACTTTCGTACACTCCTCCCTCCCTTAATATTCTCTTTGTTCTACGTATTCTCATACATTCCTAAGCAGCACTCTCACGATATTTTCGCCGTGTATCAACCAGTCTCCAGTGGCAAATTTCCTATCACGATCTGACCTGCCCCTCTCTCCTACCCAACGACGAGCAACGCTCGAGCTCTTGTCCTATCTTGAGTAATCTTTAAACACCATTGGCATTTAGCCTCCCTCCCCCGCTTGACCTATCGCCCCTTTACACTTCGCCATGCCAACCACAGCTTCTCTCACCATCATACCTCCGCCGCAACCGGCACTGTCGCACATCTCTTCAGACAGTTCCCCCACCTCACAGCCCAACGCCGCGCCCTCGCAAGATGGCCGTTCCATCCTTTCGCCCAGTCCTCTATCCTCGCCGCAACACCGGCCATCGTCTACCGGCAGCATCCAGCCTAATCAAGCCAACGACTCGCCCATAGCGACTGCCAGCATTTTCAGTGCCGCCGAGAGTACGGCTACCGAGGCCACACTGCTAACCACACCAACCACTGCTGCCTGCATACCTCCGCCTTTCTGGAGCATTCCTACCGCAAGCCCGAAACGGACCCCCGGGTCTCGCACCACAAGACCATCCAGAACAACGCCGCTCAGCCCACAACGAAGAAACAACAATATCCTAAGCCAAATCAGCAGTGGCCTGTTTCCGGGCACGGCCAGCGAAGATAGGGGGAATAGGCGGCAAGGCTACGACCGCAGAAACGCCGATGTCTCAAGCTATGCTAGTGACGATGATGGCGACGGCGCCTACGACCACGATGCAGCACCAGCAATTCTCATGCGTGACAACGAGCGCGATGATTTGGACGGCCGCAGCGCAGCGTGTTGGGCAAAGAGTGTTCGCATCGTGAGCTGGACAGTAGTCGAGGGCAGTGTAGGCAATATTGGAGCATTTGTGGTGTGGACGATCCAAGTAGAGACATTAAAGGTACGTCGTTGAGCGACGGGTGCTGCTGGAACAAGACCATTTTGTCTTTGCTCATGCCCTTATTCAGGCCAGGCTCTAGTCTCTATTTTCCCCAACAAGGACAGACAAGTCAACCAAACCCTTGAACGCTGCTGCGCCTGTTTTCTGTTCTGACCTTTCTCTCCAGGGCGCCCCCATGCAAATCCGTAAGCGGTACTCTGAGTTTGATACATTTCGACAGCGTTTGATCCAAACGTTTCCACGTTGTGTCGCGTCAGTGCCAGCTTTGCCTCCAAAAACTGTCATTGCACGTTTCAACACCACTTTCTTGGAAAAGCGACGAGCTGGCCTACAGCATTTCCTGAAGTGAGTCTTCATCTGTAACACGGGCCTTACTACGGTTGTACATGCTCCAATGCTGACGAATGTGTCTAAAGCTGCATCTTGCTAAACCCCGAGTTCTCGGCGTCACCTATCATGAACGAGTTTCTTTTCAGATGAAAAAAGCCACTTACCAACTGCCTTTACCCATCCTCTTTCTATTCCTTCTATGATTCTTTGTTTCTTATTTTCTCATAATAACTTGACTTGGCATGTTCTCTTGAGCGCTTGATATCGATTAATAGCCACTGATACTTACAGATGTCGTGGCCAGATGCCATCTAGGCAATGATTAATGATAATATCTGTTACCCAACCTAAATTAGCCGTTTCCTCTCAATGCCCTTGTGGCTCCGTATGAAATGTGAACTGTATGGGTTAATGATGGCAACCCTAAAATGTGGTGATGCTTTCCTCAAGCAATAGACCATAGGACCGTAACCACCCCAGGTCTTTAACTCGCTTGTTTCGGCTATCTATCCTTAATTCTGACTTATACCTCCCAGAAGGTTCGTGGTTTCCGGGCCATTTCTGTAAACCATATCCAAGCCGGGGTGCTCGGTGTTATGCTGGCGTCGTCCCCAGCAACGCTGTTCAGAATGGCGACATTGTTCATGTGAAGCGAAAACTTTTCACCTAGTCCTGCTGAGCCTGATTTTTCTTTACCTCGTCATCTTGCTCTTCCTTTCTTTGCATCACCCAGGAAATCCTGTGCTCGGCCATCAATAAACCTCACGATGAGCGACGATACAAATGCCGATAAAATGCCTTTTCTGCATGGCGAAGTGACAAGCCAGCATACAGCAACTCCCACTCATGATCACAGCCATACCCAACCAGTCATTAGAGACTACGACAACGACTCCTCCAACTCAGCCGACATGTGGCAGCCCCGCAACTCCATCCCGGATTATCACCATGGGTGGAAGCCCCCAGCAAGGTCTTCAGCGTCAACTCGTGACCTGAACTGGGAACCCCTCGTTGAGATTGAGTCGCTTTCTTTAGGGTCTGAATGCAAAGACTCGGCAGCCAACGCAGAGTTCCGTGCGGTTACTCGAAGCTTTGAAGCCACTATGGATGACGTATCATGGGCACACAATGGCCATAGCCCAATACTCCCCAAGAGCAATCAGGCTTCCCCCATCTATAAGAATACCAGAGCTAGCGATGAATACCAGCGGCTCGAGTGTGCGTCTTCCCCTGTGGCCTTTTTCGTCCGTAAGAGCGAAGATAGTAGTCGCAGCAGAGAACTTAACCGAGGCTCAAAGCCCGCTAGCCTGCCTAGCCGTGATGGTATTTTGATTGTTGATTACGATACACTAGAGGCGTGTGGTGCTGAAAGCGGCGACAGAGCAGTCTGTGCTGATATAGACAGGTTTCTCCCTAATCTTGTTGAGTCATCAAGCACCAGCCAGTCCTCAATGGCTCAAAACCTAAAGGAAAGCCGCCCTTCGAGTCAGCAAGGCAGCCGTTTTGTAGGCCTTCTAGAGACACAACAGCACGGGCGCTTCAACCCTGTTGCGCCAGAGACCAGCATCGTGAACAAGAGCGGATCAATTCGCAATGAAAGTTCAGTGCGTAGCAACACTAGAAACATGGTTCCTAGTCCTGCATATATGTTTGCCCTGGATGCAGCCCGAGAACTAGGAGAAGCCAACGATGGGCCGACGCACAAGAGGCTGATTCAGGGCTACACGAGCCCATCTCCGACCCCGGCAAAACGCCATTATTTCCAGGACCAGACACAGCAAACACCTGATAAACGGGTCAAGATGCAGCAGCGGCCATTCCAGTCCCCCTTGAGCAGTGGCCCCTTTGATGCCACATTCCGGCCGTCATTTGGAAATGGGCAACTACGTGTCGACTCGGATACGCTGCCCTTTGGCGCCTCTTCGCTACGTGCGATCCCGACCGGCTCGACTTTTGGTCAGCACATGGAGATGGTAGGTGAGGAAGAAGAGGACAAGGTGCTGCCTAAGCCTCAGGCGCAATCGCCGCCCATTGTGAGTCTGCCGCGAAATATGACCATGGACCTTGAGCGTGCCCTAGAGGAGGCTCTTGATCGGGAGGAGCAGGAATATCAGAGCGAACATAGCACATGGCGTTCTCATAAGTTCGGTGATGACGAGGCACGTGAGCATCTGGCTTCTCTCAAGGATACGTGGGGCAGAGAGTGCGACAAAGCTACAGGCTCGGACTGGATGGAGATTTCTAAGGCGCAACGTAGCCATTTTGGATACAGTCATTTAAGCACTGATAGTGGCATTCTGCGCCGGGCTATCAACACCGCATTGCCTGAAGACAGTCCACACCAAATAGAGGATGAAATGAAGGGCTTACCGTCAGTTCCCAAAAATACCTTCCAGCCTTCCGAGCCAACTTTCGTTGTCAACAACACTCCTTCACAGACAGTGTCCTCTCGAAAGCGCGATCGATCTGTCCATAGCTCTGGCCAACGCCACAGCTTGATCATGCGGCAAGCCAAATCCAAGCCTGAGATGCGCTCAACATCAATGCCTCTAACACAGCTTACAATCCAAGTGCCTGACCGCTCGCTCTTTAACCATTCACCTATAATGACACCGCTCCACACAGGCATCAGCTCAGCATTTGACGTATCACCGCCGCAAAAGTCATGGAAGGAGATAGCGCAGGGATGGGGGTCCAAGCTGAAGCAGCGACTTGGTCGCAAGAAGACAACAGCGGCCACGCCTGCTGTGACGCGCATGCAGTCAGTGCCTATCTTGGGTGTACCTAGAGATGTTGCAAATGAGGAGGTGTCCGACAAAGTGCGGGAGGAAGTGAAGAAAGCAGAGGTGAAGAAAGTACAAGGCCGGCCTATGCAGCCAGGTCTGTTGGAAGATATCGAAGAAAAGGGTGGTATGGCCTCGAGTGCAGAGGCCTCTCAGCGCGCAAGTTCCAACACCACTAATGACGACATTTCGCCATGTCTATCTGGGTCTATGCCTGTTTTCAAGCCAACAACGTCTATGCCTACTCATCAGTCGGAAACGAAGGGATTTTCCACACCGCTTGTTCCTGCACCAGTTCCTGCCATAGTCTCTAGAGATATTGTTACGCAGGAAAAAGCACGCGACAAAGACGAGCCCCCAAGACAGGCGACGCCGGTGTGTGACCACCTTACATGGGGTCTGCCGCCTATTATGTTGATTCCCGGGGAAATTGAGACGCTGTCAATGACACCGCCGGTTGGAAGCAGCAACTCGGGTCCAGAGGCGAATGAAGATATGGTTGAAGAAGTGAAAGTAGAGACAGATGCAAGTGTAGACTCGAAGGTTAGTGCAGAAGCGGGCGCAGAAACAAATGCAGAGGCGCAAATACAAACCCAGCCACAGGTACAAACGACAGAGTTTTCGACAACAACAATAACCAAACAAAGCTGTACCGAGGGACAAGGACAAAAAGAAGACCAAGATCAAGGGCATGAGCCGCCGCAGCCACCGCCCTGCCAGCAGCCACGCCTACAATCACCTGGGTCCTGTCGCGAAAAGGCAGGCACGCCTACGACTTTCTGGGCTGGCACGGGGGGCTCGCGGCTCCGTTTGCCGTTTCTACGTCACCGCACCACAGGTATCTTCGGGGCTGATCACGATTGTCGCCACGGTCATGATGGCGAGGAGGTAGGGGACGGAGATAAAAAAGAGCCGATGATAGCGAAGATGTCGGGGGAGCCGGTTAATGATACGAACTGGCTGAAGAAAATGCGGGATGTTGGATGGCTGCATAGAGCATAGCGATAACGAGGAACATTGAGTCAGTGGGTAAAAAGGGGTGGCAGTGACGGCGGCGGTGACAATAGTGTACTGTTGTTATAGGTCGGCGGTGTAAGCAAGAGAAATGAGAGCAGGAAATAGCGTTAAAGGAAAGGCCGTACATAGGTGTGTTACATAGAGATAAACATGATCCTAACGTGCACGAGTTAAAGCCTATTGTACAACACAAAGCTGCAATCTCCTCGACAAGATGTCTTGGTATAGAGACCTAGGTTGGATACCTGCTTCCACACCGTGAGGGGCAGTTGATGGCCAGTAAAGCAAACTAGGATAGTACCGCACAGCAATCAAGCTGAACTAAAGCGACTTTGACTTTAGCAATGACAGCACAAGAACGACACTAGAGCTCCTAAAAATCGCCAAAGTACTTGATAGCGTCAGCAGACCCTGTCCACCCCCCCTAAGAAATCAAATAGGCCCGAAGTTAGAGGCTATAGGCAAAGGAGAAACAAGATCAAAGAGACAACACACAGCCCAAAGGTGAGAGAAATTCTAGGGAATTACAGGGAACGCCCCCCTAGTCTTCCTAGTTCTTAGCAGTCTTAACCTTAGCTGCACGTTTCGTCTCATTGCAAATGGTGCAACTTGAACCGACCAATCCGCAGCTCTTTCTCTCGCCTAACAAAGGCCCTAGCTTTGAAGGTTCTCTACCCCGCCATTATGTTTTGTCTGTCAAAGAAAAACCCAAAGAAAACATGGGTAGACATGGATGAACATGGGAGTCCTGCCTTGGAATATCTGGAAGTTCAGGGGGTGTACCCTTTGACGTTACTAGGGTTATAGAGCCTAGATCGTCAAGAGGGGCCTATTTGGGAGATCACGTGACGACACAAGAAGTGAATCCTAGACAAGCTCGGGTCAGATCTTAGAGATCCGGGCTTGCGATTTTTTTTAGAAACGGGCTCAAGAGATTTATAACTAGCTCTATAATGGAGACGGCCTCGGGCTCTTGGTTCAGGCCTTTGTTTGAGGAGGCGGGGGCGGAGGGTTCCAGGTCTAGTTGGGTTGCTGGGAGTCTTGAAGTTCCTGGTCTGTAAAAGAAGGGACCAAAACATGCTTGTGGGAGGAAAGAGAACCGGACAAAAAAAGAAGGGATGAGACGAGAGAATAATTAGTCGTGTCAGCGTCAGCAAACAGGCCAAAGGAGCCCTAAGAGCTAGGCTAGTTGCACTAGTGTGAACGGGCTAAAAGACTTAACATCGTTCCCCTAGAAAAGTAAACGACAGCGCCTAGGAACGCCTGGGAGTGCCTGGGAGCGCCTGGGAACAAAGCAAGGTAGTGCCAAGAACAATAGACGTTGTTGTGCATGTATGCCTCCTCTCGCTAGTGCTGTTGCACAGACTAGCTAAAAGGAGTCAAGATCGGAAGGGCCCAAGACAAGGGCCAACAGCAAATGGAAAACAGGGCTTGCGTGTGATGCGAATGGAAGTTTGAGAAGAGGAGCTGGGATTTTGGATATTGGTGCGAAAAAAATGAATACATAACACAGACAGGATGTCAATATTGATACTTACACAATATATGTACGTATGGAGACAGGTAAAAGTACCCACCCCCCCCCCCCCTTCAACCTCCTCAAGGTATCACCATGTCCTGCCCTTACCCGCACTAAGCGCTCCAGCCATCCATCTCAACTCGCAACATCCCAAATCCCAACAAGTCGCTGCGGAGGACAACATGGTCTTTGCAGATAGCCTAGAGCAGGCGATTTTGTGAGCAGCGTGGCGCCGGGGCTAAGACTAAGTCCCAAGAGGGACGGGTAGCCACGAGCAAGAGCAAGATCAGGACCTGCAACCAACCGGCAAACTATTCGGCCAGCTATGAGGGCAGTAATACTGGGTATGGAGGCGGAGGAAGACAGGGCAGGCAGGAGAGATAGAGGGGAGATAAGAGACATAGACGGCGGGCGGGGAGGCGGAATAACGGGGAAGTGATGAATGAAAGAGAGAGGGAGAGAAGAGGGGAAAGAAGGAGAGCGCCCGGACCAAAGAATGTGCAAGAATGAGGAAAGAAGAGAAGAGAGGTAGGCCCATACACAACACAATGCAATCCAATGCAATCCACGACACCATCTTACTTATTCTCTACTCTCACGCACCCACACCGTCAAAATACAGAGCACTAATAGATAAGGAATAGCGATGTTCTCTCCTTGTTCCTCAACAACTTGCTTTATAATACGACCCTAACTAATATACCAGCAGTCAACACCCGACACCCAATCCACTTGGACGAAATAGCTCCCTGTTTTCGAACCTGAGGCTCCCTTGCTTCTCCGTGTCTATGTCTGTTTGGCTTTCTTTCTTGGCCCTGCTTTTGCTTGGCTTGGCCTGACTACCGCCTTCTTTGTCTTCTCTCCTCTCGCCATGCTAACTTTAGGGGGCTCGTAGTCTCTTTACCGGTGATTTGGAACCCTGAGCACTGGGCTTCTGATACTGCAACGCTCATTTTAGACGGGCTTCGATTGGCTGGCTTTTGATGTCCGTGGAGGGTAGGTATCATTACTATGCTTGGTATGCGTGTAGATCTGCCTCTGCCTCTGCACCCCCGTCTCTCGCCCCTCCCCCATTTACCATGCTGCTGCTGTGCTTGTGCTGCGCTATGCTGCTGGCCTGCCTTTCACCCTGGTTTTGCGTCCTGGCTTTGCTGACCTTGACCTGGTCCTGCTTGCTTTTTGATACTTGGCCCTTGCTTTTCCTTTCTTCGAAGCCTGTCCGTGTCTGCGTCTGTGCCTTTATCTTAGTGCCTGTGCCCTGGTACCTTGTGCTGTTCTCGCTGCTCACATTGAGCCTAAGCTTTGGGAAAAACAAAGCTAGCATAACCCTAGCGAGCTAACCCTGGACAGACCCGAGGACGTAGGACAATTTCTGAGGGTGGGTCCTTTGGCCATTTTATTCCTTTTATTCCCTCTATTCTTGCTTGCCCAGCTTGCGTCTCACAACCCCGAGCAAGACGCTTGGGAGTTCGTGCTCTAAGCATGGCGCTCTCCCTCTTTCTTCTCGTCTTCTCTTTTTTTCTCTTTCATTCCTCTTGTCTCCCCGACCATGTATCTAAGCGACATGCCATACCCATGGCTTCTCTCGCTCTTCTCCCCTCTGTTCTGTCTAGCCCTCTCGCCCTCTAGCCCTTCTTGTTCTCTTCTTGCTTCATCGAATGCCAATGGCGCAGGCCTCGCCTTCGAACTCGGGACGCACGCCAACCAAAAGACCATGTCGTAACGACCGTGTTGAAATTCACAAGGCTAGGTAGGGCCCGGCTCGCAAGTAAAACTAGGGACAAGTTCATGTTGCAGGTTCAGAGTCTAGAATGAAAAAAGAAGCCGAAGCAAGGGATGAGAGAGAGAGGGGGCAAGCTCTGTGGGTAGGGGTCTAGAAGGCCGGAAACACCAGGGTTTGTAAAGGGCTGTGTCCCTCTGGATGGCTTTGCTGAGCACTTACTTCCGTACATCTTGGCTCATGTTTGTCCCAGCTGTCCCTGTTGTCCCAGCTCTTCTTTCTTCGCACTTGCGTTGGATTGTGTTTTCGTTTCTTGACAACCCAAGTGCCGAGTGCCAGGCGTCCGAGTTGTTGCTGTTGGACTGGGCTGGCTTGCTGCTGTTGTCTCATCATGTTCCGCTGTGCGAGACTCGACTCGACTTGACAACGTCCTTGTTCTTGAGTTTCTTTATTTCTGCCTCCGTTGATTTCACTTCCCCCATCTGCGTGTATCACCTTTTGCTTGTCCGCTGGGCTCCAGTCACCGACTTGTTGTTGTTGTTAATTTGTCGTAGCATTCTTCTCCTTTTTTATGTTTTAATTTTTTTTAAAAAGAAAACCCTTTTTTCATGTATATAACATTTTTCCTATAGCCAGGCAGGTATTGATTCCATAGCTGTTGCTTTTATTCATTTTTATTTGCTCCACCCCCAATCTCAACTTTATTTCCTGCAGTGATATTCTAAAGTTCTCGTTTCTTCTCTCCCCCTTCTTCCCCGTCACTCCTCCAGAACATCCTTGGCCTTGATCCGTTTTGATTGAGTCCTAAAAACAAAGTGTCGGTTTTTGTTTCACTGCTACTTTAGCCCTATCAGACGAGGCTTCGTTTCTATGTACGTGTAGACACATGTTTTCATATACACACACAAAGGTACATGCATATTTAAATGGTGCTTTGTCTAGGTATTAGTTTGCATCACGATCAAAACGGAAGACACTCCCACGCTCCCCCCACTCTGCCTTCTGCCACTGCCTTGTTTAACCTGACATCTACTCTTGTCGCTTGCCTTTTGCCGTTGTCCCTTCCTTATTTGCGCCCTCACGCCCGTTGTTTCCTTCTTTTTGCCCAGTGCTTCTGGCTTCTTATCCCTTCGCCATCTCTCTTGCTTCCTCTCTTGAAACAGCAACTGCTTCGCTCTGCTCCCCAACCTTCCTTATTTGATACTCTGCCCTGCCCTCCGTGCCCTAACATCACGGGACAAAATCACACCCTTTCTCTGTGCGCCTAAAACTCTTTTGCTCTTTCTCTTTTCATTCACAAAGCTCCGATTCCAGTCTCTTGTTGCCTCTTATTGCCTCCTGTTGCCTCTTGCTGGCTCCGTTGCATGCCTGCCTGCCTGCCTGAGGAGGCTAAACACCACCCCCCCAACCTATTACCGCACTTAGATCGCCTCAGCTGGCATCATACATATTTATCCTTTCCTCCTGCAACCGCTTCTGCCAACTTAGTCATCCTGTGCCCGTCACTTGGCCCAACTCTATCAACTTGCTCGCCGCTGTGTTGCCCATTTCTTCTAAACACGCGCTTGTTACCCCTTCTCTACATTACCTCTTTTTTCCTCTTCGACTACAGCATCGCCATCTCTTCTTGACCGACAGTCCGGGTCCCGTCTCGCCTGCATTAGATACCGCACATCAGACGACTGCTCCTTCCTTTGCCCTGCGCCCTGCGCTGTGCTTTTTCTGTGCCGTGCTGCGTAGCGTAAACAGCTAGGGCGTGTGTACACACTTGTATGTGCACGAGAGTGAACCGATATCTTTGTATACAGCAGCTGCAGTCTACATCCCGTGCGTGCTTTGGGTTTGTCGGGTGTCAACAGTGCTTTATTTCATCTTGCTTGCTCGCCCCCATCAACATAAGCACATACATCCATCATTCGCTGTCACTGTGTTGCTCCTGCTGCTATTGTTACTGTTACTGTTACTGTTACCTTTGCTGTTACTGTCACTCCAACTGCCATCTCCAGCTCCTGTTGTTGAGCTCGCCCGCTGCAGGTCTTCTCACTCTCCCTCCTTCTCTTATACCTTGATATACGTCACGCAAAGCCTACGACCCAACACACTCAATCAACGGACAGTCAATCATAATCCAGACTCCTACCCTGGCCTTGCTTTATTGATTCCTTTTCCTGTCTTATTGCGTCTTGGGAAACACTCCACATCTGCCTGCGTCCTACCCAGAGATACTCTTTCTCATTCAGGCGTCACGAATTTCAAGAGCAGACAGCTAGGCACTACCACTACCTGGCCGCTCGCCGACCGTGCAGTGGCTGTTGTTTCAATTGCATTCCTCTCTCCTTGCAGGCTCGCAATTTTTCTGGCCCCAATAAGCCCGCCTCTCATATATCAGGCCAGCAAACTCTATCGTCAACACTATTACTCAGCGCAGGCTAACCGCCAGCCCATCCCAAATTCATATCCATATTCATATTCACTAGCCACACTCATCTCTTCCATCTTGCTCACTATTCTTTTCTGTATTCTTCTCTACCCTTACCCTTTGTCTCAGAGTTCCACGACGACACATCACCCTCTTCCACCCCCCCCTCTTTCTCTTCTACATAATACCATTGTAGACACAACCAGTCCGCCGAGTAGGACCAGTAGACATACTGAAAGCGCAACAAAAAAAGAGCCCCATCCGCTCACTCGTACGTACCCAACGACTTTTTTTTGCCCTGCATCAAACTTGTGACTTGGTCTTTTTTTTTGCTGGCCACACACAATTCAGCTGCCTGTCCTAGTCTGTCCCCACCAGCCCAACCAAGCTCTTTCTTCCAAGTATACCGAACAGTCCTTTGACTGCGCATCCTTTGGATTCCCTTCATATCATTCCGTTTATCTATATGCCGCTTACCGCATCACTCTCATAACAAGGCTTCTTCTATTCGTCTATTTAGTCTAGGCTATTCTATACGTTTCAGGAGACGAAGAAAACAGCTAGTCACTTGACCACAAATATCGGTAAGTTTATTTACTTGGCTTTGTCCTACTTGCTTTTCCAAGGCTTCTCCCATCTTCATCTACTATACAATTCATTCTTTTCCCTCGCCATCTGATATCCTTATCACGTCCTCAAGCATGAAGTTCCATCTTGATTCCTCCTGCCCTTTCTCTCCACAATCTGGCCACAAAAGCCTAGAGAAAGCCCCCTCTCTTCTTTAGGCCTACGTGTCGATACGTACTCTCATGGTTCATTTAAGACTGCACCCCGAGGGTACCTTCTAGGCACTAGCATCCCCCCCCCCCCCTTCCCCCATTTGGAGTCTGTACGTCCGTCAGTATGTTGCATGACTACAGTACCCGAAGATGTCCTTCTGTATTATTACACAACTGCTCATCGAATGTCTCAGTACATCATAACACTTGAGTGTCTGATTCTCGATTTGACCTATTGTTGTGAGCTTGATGACGTATATCCGCCTGTTTTCTAAGCAACAAGTGCGTGAACCGTCGGGAAAAAAAGTCTTTGACCTTGTCACTGGCTAACTTAACTGTACCGCTCTAGATACTCACATAGCTACATCTGTGAGAATGATTTGACGACTCATATACCTTCATTATTCTCCTATACGTTGCTCTTTTCTCGCTTTCTTCCTTTAGGCCTCAATCTTTTTCTCCTTTACTTTGTCTTTAGCCCCCTTCTCCACTCCATTACACACACATAACCCCCCCTTCTTCTTTCATACTTGGTTATCCTTCCTCAAAACATGACACAGTCTGCCTCCCGAAACCTACCTCAAGTCCAACAATGTGACGAAGCCGTATTTCCAGTGGACTCTTCTATACAAAGCGACAGTCGCGAAATTCCAGCACCGAAACGACGGAAACCTTCAACAACCTCAACTTCAGGTGTCATCCCGTTACGGCGGCGCAGCAGCACACAATCCGGAGCATCGATTAGAGATACGTCGGCTGGCTCTGTGCCGGTGCCCTCTCTAGATAAGGAAGGCTCCACGGGCCCAGAGACAACACTCCCTGTCAAATCAAAACGAGTTCGAACAGGATGCCTAACGTGTAGAGAACGACATTTAAAATGCGATGAAGCTACCCCAGATTGCATGAATTGCCGGAAAAGTAATCGAGAATGCAAGAGGGGCGTTCGTTTGAACTTTATTGACGTGCAAGTTCGCGATCATCCGATGCTGCCTCCAACTGCTGATTGGGCTGTTCAGTTCCAGGACGAATCTCGATTAATCGCTGGCGAGTATCAAGGGGGCCTCAGCCGATATCCTAGCGAGCCCAAGCCGAGCTCCGACAATGACTCCCGTACCATTACCACCATAAGTTCTTCTATAGCATCATGTAAGATCGACGGGAGCCATTCAGGAAGTCTCCAGGGGTCACCGAGCCAACATGATCCCTCAGTAATATCGCCGTTAAGCCTTGCGACACGATGGCTCAGCACCGACGATAGTACGCCATATCATGCCCGCAAAAGCAGCGATAGCTCAACAGTTGTATCCGAAATTGTCCACCCACGCCACACGAGCTACAGTATTCCGCTCAAAAAGTTTGCATCTTCCGCAGATTCGGTCTATAGAGCTAGCGATGCCTCTAGCGTTTCTTCTTTGCATCTCCACAATACTATAGCCCCTAGCATTGTCGTTGCAAGTGGCGGTACTCTATCTCCCGAAGGAGCCCCATCGCCACCCGTCGTCACAGAAAATGCCATCACGGGAGAAAGAGAGTATCTGAACTCTCCTGAAGACTTGCTTTTCATGCAGGTCTTTGTGCATGAGGTGGCCGTCTGGATGGACTCACTTGATGAGAGCAGGCATTTTAGCCACATCATACCGTACTTAGCGCTCAAATGGCCTATGCTTTTGAATGCATGCCTAGCGTGTGGCGCCATGCATCTCACTCTTGTCAACCCCTCCTACAGTCAAACTAAAGCGTTGTCCTACTACAACACGGCAACTACTCAACTGCTCCGAAGCCTGCAAAATCCCGAGCGTGACCCTGCCGAATCCGCCACCACCGCTGTTGTCCTAAATGTGTACGAAATCATGTTTGGGGAGCCAACTCAGACTACCACTCATGTGGTTGGTGCACGGGCACTTATCAGAGAGTGTAAATGGAACGCTCAGTCAACGGGTGTCGGTTCGGCATGCTTTTGGCTTAACGTGAAAATGGAAGTCTTGGACTCCCTTTTATCCAACTATAAGTTGTCTTGGGACCCAGATCAATGGGGTGTTGATATGGGGTTTACTGTTCCCAAGACTTCCTCATTACAACCAACGGCTGCTACAACAATGGGCGGGCCCAAGTCTGAAGAAGAAAAGAGTGCAGCCCGTCAACATGTCAAGGATCTTGTGAACATTGGTAACGAGGAGGTCTGGGTTCACCGCATTCTCTATATTGTTGCTAAGATTGCGAACTTTCGAGTGGGACTAATTAATCAAGAAGACAATCTGCAAAACGAACAGCTTCATATTGGAACAAACTTGAAGAAGTGGCACGAACTCAAAAAGATATGCGACAATTGGAATCTTGCCAGTCCACAAACCTTCCGACCATTGGGCTATCTTTATACCTCCCAAACAAGCACACTATCAGCGTTTCCCGAAGTATGGTGAGTGACGACTTAATCATGGCGTATTTTCATACCATTAGCAATTAACAAAAGATCTATATGTATATAGGTTAGTTAAACGGGCAGCTGTTGTAGGCCGCCTTCTATACCATCTTGCTCAATGCCTCTTAGCTCAAACCCATCCCCTCGAGTCCTCTTCGCACAGTAAGGATATGCGTGAGGTCCAGCTTCATCACGCACATCAACTATGTGGCATAATAGCTCATAGTAGTGACCGCGGTATCACGAAAGTCGCCATTCAGAGCTTGGCTATTATGGCACCTATATTCTCGGAACGACAAGAGCAGGAAGAGATCCTCAAAATCCTAAACAAGATTGGGACCCAAAGCGGCTGGAAGCTTGAAAATGTCCACAGTCAACTCAAGATAGCGTGGGGCTGGCAGCAAGCTCCTATGGAGAACCCGACGATCAAGAAAGATGACGGCGTTCCATCCCGACCACCAGTCCAACGCTCACAAAGCGCCGGCCATCCCTTTGTACAGCCACCAGGGTCAGGCCACGTGGTCACCTTACCCACAAGACAACATCACTCCAATACACATCTACAGAAGCAACAGGAGCAACAGCAGAAACAAATACAAGCAGCCCAGGCCCAGATGAAGGCTCAGGCTCATGCCCATTCCCATCCTCAGGCTCAAGACCAGGCACAAGAGAAAGACCAAGCTCAGGCCCAGGCCCAGGCCCAGGCTCAGGCTCATGCCCAGGCACATGCACAGGCACAAGCTCATGCTCATGCTCAGGCTCAGGCTCAGGCTCAGGCTCAGGCTCAGGCTCAGGCACAGGCACAGGCACAAGCTCAAGCTCAAGCGCAGGCTCAAGCGCAGGCTCAGGCTCAGGCTCAGGCTGAGGCACAAGCAGAAGCAGAAGCTGCTCATGCTCATGCCCAGGCTCATGCCCAAGCCCAAGCTGAAGCTGAAGCACATGTGCAGATGGTTGCTCTTGGAATCATCCCAGAAGACCCTAATATGATCAACCAGGCAGGAAATTCCGTCAATCCTCTTTTGACAGCCGACTTCAACTCACCGGATCATCCGTATCGGAACTTCTATCAACCGCCGTGGCACACATACGACGGGAACCAGTACTTCTGAAAGCCGTACTTTCCTATGTCTATTTGATTCTTGTTCTTCTTATGCTACATCGGCTTGCTTCACTCTCTGGGGATTCCCCACATCCTACCCTATCCTCCCATCATGGCGGGAAATGTTTGCTTTCTTCTTTGTCATTTCAGCGCATTCTTGTTAGCCTGTTAATTCCTTTGGCATCATGACGCATCTAGAACATAGCCTATTTCATATATGGGTTTTCATTTTTCCTCATCTTTCGTTAATTTACAAGGCGGCGGAATTCTTCTTGTGTGATTCTTTTCATTTGCATTGGTGATATTAGAGTATTATTTATGTATTGATTTTGGATTCCAAGAGACGCAAACCTACTCTCTTTCCCTATTTCCGGCATTCTTCACGTGATTAAAGATTATGTGGATGTTATGTTGGTTTTATTATTTCATCTTTTCTCTATGTTACACCAAAGAAAGAAAACATCCGTTCCACTGGAATTACCACCCCGCACCAGCCAGAAGAAATTAGGAAGCTTTAACATGCAAAGCGTGCAAAAAGAAACACCGGCCAACACCCCAGAATGGTCCGTGTCGTTTTATCCCCCCAGCTGGCTCGGCGAGACTACTGGAGTGGTATGGGGTTGCCCCCCTTCTCTATATCAATGAAGGAGGAAAGGAATAGAGCGGCGAGGAAGGCCCAAGCATAAAAAGGGAAACGAAATGTCGACCCAGTAGTGTCTCTTAAGTCGAAGTAGAGGCAGCCAGGACACTGCCGTTGATGCGCTCACGCATACCGGCAAGTTGTTCAACCTCCAAAGGCGGGATGGAGATGTTATATTTGGCATACGGAAAGTTCTCTAGAGTCTCATAGTACTCTGCCCAGCCATCGTTCAACTCTCCAACCTGATGCATGTCAATTTCTCCAGCCTCGCCTGTGCGCCCAGCCATGACCTCGGCCTCGCGGCCTGTGTACTCCTTTTTGAGCATAGGGTGAGGACACCAGATTACGCGCATGCCAGCACGCCGACCGGCCTCGACACCGGGAACACTATCCTCGAAGACGAGACACTCTTCGGGGCGGATGGGCGTTTCGCCAGGTGCCAGAGAGTCGTTGATCGTCTTAAGTGCGATCTGGTAAATGTCAGGCAGAGGCTTACCACGCCCTGCAGGAATGCGTGGATCATCACCCAGCACACGGCGGTGTGTCTCAAAGACACTAAACAGCTCTTCCAAGTGAGATGTCTTTAACTTAAAGTTTGATTCGTGTGCACTAGTCGCCAGCGCAATGTGAACACGCGACGGCCGCCCAGGTACCGAGGTGGTGGAAGAGGCGGCTGCATCGGGCAAATCGTAGTACCGCGTCCTACCAAGGTCGCCGAGCAGCTTCTGAATTCCAGGCAGAGGCTTCGTGCCGGGAAAGTACTGGCGCTGTAGAGCCAAGTACTCCTCCATGTATTGCTCGTTTGAGATGGGGAGCTTGGCCCATTGGTGGAAGACTTCGGTCGCTGCGGGGCCCGGGCGACCCTGCAAGCGTGCCTTGATCGACCATGGCAGGCTGGGCTTGTTGTACTTCTCAAGTACAAGGTTGACACAAATGGTATAGATGTCCTCGGTGTCAAGGAGGAGCCCGTCCATATCGAACAGGCATGCGCGGACGGGCGGGAAGCTATGTGGAGAGAAGAAGAGAAGGATTAGCAACAGTGCCAAGTCGAGCGAATAACGAAAGAAAAGATGTACTGGTCTGTGATCCCGATGCAGGTGAAGAGGAAAGGGGGGGGGGGCGTTATCTTACTCGGTGCGAGCAACCATTTTACTGTGTAGCTGACCGCCAAAGTATGACCAAGATTGTATAACTGAAGGGGAAAGAGGGGTACCCGAAGGAGAGGAAAACAGGAGAGAAAATGGCCAAGAAAGGGCGCGCGGGGAAACCCTTTTTTATGTGTGGACGGGCGACGGGCACAAAAGGCAATAGCTAGATGTTGGATAGCGGCGCAAATAACATTAGCAAAGCCGCACGATAACCAGATAGGTGTAAGTTGGTATCTGATAAGTGCTGGGCGGTGAACAGTGGCAAAATTACAGGTGACGATATGCGGCCAAGATAGCAGCAAGCGAGAAGGAGAGGAAGGGAAGAATGGGGATAGAGGAGTGGGACGCTAAGAAGAAGCGATGAAATAGAGCCAAGCCAGACCTGAACGTCTAAGCAAAGTTTGAGTAGAGCAAACGGATTGAAAGACCGAGAAAGGAGGGGTGAGACAAGGCAAGAGGAAAAAAAGAAGCGAAGGGGGAAAAGGAAGAGGATGAGAACATAAAGAGGCCTATCAATGGAAGGGCAGCAGAGGGATAGAAGAGGGAGGCTTTGCTCGCTTTGTTGGCGGGGTTCGGATGGCAACAGAGGAGAGGCACACTGTGAAGCGATTCTACGAAGAGGGGAGGGGGCCAAGGCTCACGCTAAATACATGGGACCAAGGAGAAAGATACACAGAAAAAAAAGGAGGACAGGAAATGATACAGGCCGAGCCGAACGAACTCAGTCGATCTCGGTGAAATTCCTACGGGGCGAGGAGGAAGAGAAGGAGGAGGAAGATATAACCCAACGAACGTAAATACGGCACATAACACATAATACATAACACATTACAAAAAAGACACAAAGCAAACAGTCCGACGACGCCCAGCCCGGCCTAGCCTAGCCCAGCACACGAAAAAGGCAGGGCCCTATATTTTCTTTATCTCGAGGTCACGGACTAAATCCACTTAATATCGTTATCGGGTGATTACCATCCGCCCTTTGTTTCGTGGCTCTTTTTTCTCTTTTTGAGCTACTTGCTTGGGGCCCTGTCCGGCACATGTCCTGCAAGCCTTCCTGCACTGCAACGCTTGTTTAACAAACTATGTTGCAAACCCGTCCCTCTCTGTTTTTTTCCCTCTTCTTTTGCGGCCCCTCGTCCCTCCCATGTTGGATCTAGCAAGTTGGGCGGAGAGAGACGGCAGGTAGCGTCCTTTCTTTGCCTCTAGGCCTACTGCTTGTGCTGACAATGCTGCCTGAGACGCATGCAAATTGACAACTGCGGTTGCAACTACGGATTGTAACTGTAACTGTAACCATAATTATAGCTTTGCGGCTGCAACTCTAACGTCCGTCTACCCACACGTACAGCACAGCAAGCTCCGACTTGCCTAACTGTTACTTGACTGCATTGCCAAGATAATCAGGTTAGAGATAACAGCAAACACATCTTTCCTCCACCCCTCCCCAAGCTCTTCGCCGGGAAGGGGGTGAAGAGCCGAGTCAAGCAGAGTGAGACCAGAAGGAATCATGTGTGAATAGACCAACCTTATCTTATTTTCCCCCCGCTGTTACTACGTACATTAGGCCAATACATGGCTTGTAAGCGGGAAGCGTGCAGTCTGAAGAGGAAGTTGTATCCACTGCCGTAGATCCCGTGTATGTACATATTATACCTGTGTACATACATAGCAGTAGGTCATGATGTAAGCAGCCAGGGGACTTATACAGTGATTGTGAGCAGCAGCCGGGCGACTTATACTGTGATTGCACCGCAGCCGGGAGGTTTCCGATGGACAGCCTCTACGAAAACCCTTTCCGCTAGGCCCAACGTAGCTACTACTGGGCTTATGGCCAGCACTCGAGAACTTGCGTACACAAAGGGACCCAATATCAGATATCATCTCACCAAGCTGGACGCCACTTTCGGTTGGCTGGTTGCATTGGAGAAACATGTTTTGTCGACGTGTACCGTGTACTTGCGCTTCTGCAATTGCCTGAAGCATCGGTTTTGGGCGGGATTGTTCGATTTATTTTTTTCCCTGTTTCTTTTCTTCTTTTCTTCTTTCCTTCTTTCCTTCTTTCCTTCTTTCCCTTTTTCCCTCCTTCCCTTTTTGCCTCCTTCCCTTTTCCCCTCCTTCCCTTTTTCCCCCTTTCCCTTTTTCCCTCTTTCCCTCTTCCCTCTTCCCTCTGTCCCTGTCCCTCCTTCACTTTTCTTTCTTCACCGTCTCTTTTCACCCACTGCAAAATGCGAGCGCTGCATCTCTGGTTGTCTTACCCAAAGAAAGAAAGAAAGGCATTGACCAAGCCTGTTCCTTGCCTTGTCACCCACTAGTGTTTCATTATCTGGGCAATATCTGGCCCTGCTCCATCCCCTTCCGCATTTTCTTCGCATTGCCCAAGTGCGTGTTCAATATCAAGCTCATAATTACAGGCCTAGGTACGGCAAACATACACTTCGTCCCTTACGTACACGTAGACACATACATATATTGCCACGGGAAAGCAAGAAAATGCCTATATCAAGAAGCAGGCAGGAGCTGGGCATCAAACCCAGGGTTGGTTTTACCGCTGCTCTGGCCCAGATGAGCTGTTTAATGGACGGAAAAAAGATGCGATAATAGCAACCCACATAGCACATGTACAAGTCATCACGGGCAAAAGAGGCAAATACAAAGCAAGGTAGGACTAGACTTCAAACAAATAAAACAGCGCGTGCAAAAGAAAGCAAGCCGCTTTGCCAAAATGAACAATCGGCAAACTTGGCGTGGAGTCCAGAATCTTTCTCTAAAGTTAGCTTGCCACGCTCTCATGAGCTTCTTTCTACGCAGCACAAGAGGAGGGAGGGTTGTGGCGGGCTCATGCAGAATATTAGCACAGAAATTGGCGCATTTGCGGTTTTATATGAGTGACAAAAAGGCAATATAAGAATACAGAGCAATAATAAACAAAACTATAGAGGCATGGTCAGATAAGGAGAATCAAGACAAGCCATATACCACGAATCATTTCACATCAGCAGGGAGATGCTCTTTTCTGCCACCAAAAAGAAAAAATATCCAATCAACTGGCCATCCCTTGATTTGTCATAGACTGATTACATCTAGCTTTGGGTATGGTGGTATCTTAATGAGGTTTTCGATAGATCTGATATGGTAAAATAACGTATTCGATTAGTCGTCCATGCACGGAGTTCGTGCTGAGTAGAGATGAGACAGAGAGAAATCGGCGGTTTATTCGTTCCTCCATAATAACAAGCCTGAGTTGAGTTTGGATTTCCGTCGGTTTAGGAAGTCATCGTATCTGGGAGTCTTCACCAGCTTGTGCTAGCCACGGACGCCTTGGGTAATCGAAGCCGATATAACGATATGTATGAGAATTATGCTCGGTTCGATGTCGGTAGCCAAGTCAAGGCTAGAGGCCGTAATAAGTGGCAGTAGTAGACCCATCAGATAAAATACAGATTAAAGACTTCCAAGAAAAAAAGAAAGGAGAAAACCGAGGGGAGGAAGCAAGATCTCAACTCAGGCCTACACGCCTACAGCCTGCAGCTTTATCGGGCCTTCGACAAAGCGGACGTGGGCGCGCGGGGAGCCGCTTCCGTTACTTGACGAGTGCGAGCGGAGCGGCGGGCTCTGTCGGAGAATGGTCTTAGTCGGAGACTGGGCGGACGAGCGCGGTGATTTAATAGCTATCGGGGCTGCAGACACAGGGGCCGTACGTTTCTCTTTGGTCCGAGGCTGCGCCACAGTCCCGGCGGATTGTCAATCGATACCATGCTGCTGCTTGAGCTGAGCTAAAGACTCCTTGCGGACCTCGAGATCCTCTCTTGAGCGAACCATCTTCTCTGGCTGGTGGTATAGGACTAGTACGTGAGAAGAGCCAAGTTAGTATGAAGGGTAGCGATGGTCTAAATGAGAGAGACGCAGGTGATGACTTACCAACTAGGTAGCGATTCTGAAAGTTGAAACCATTGAGCTTGTCGCAAGCTTGCTTGGCATCCATTACGTCCTCATAGACGACAAAGGCAGTGCCCTTGGTGTTGTTGGCGATACCCTGGCGGACTTGTCTGTAGTGAAAGTCAAGAGTGTTAGTTGCGTGGTTATGGTCATGAAAGAAGCGAGCACAAAGAAGACCATACCGGATAGGTCCGAACTTGCCGAAGAGATCGAAGAGATCCTCGGGAGTAACGTTATAGCTAAAGTAGAGAAAAAAATAGAGTCAGCGTTAATGTTGGAATTAGCTAGACACTCGTGGCGGTTGCTACTGTCGAGATGTAGATTGGAAGCAGGTCGTCACATGGGCAACGACAGGTCAGACAGGAAAGACAAACCTCAGGTTCTTGACGAACAGAGCTCTAGAGGGACAGAAGAAGGGTTAGCATTGGGACAAGTCTGATGGCATAGTTACATGTGTTGGAGGGACGGGCGAGATGTGCATGCGAGCGCATGACATGAAGGAAGCATTAGCGAATAGTATGGCATGACAAGGCTGAAGATCGATGTCTTGGTGCTTGGTGCTTGGTGCTTGGCGGTGCATTGCCATGCGCGCCGACAATGGATGACAGGCAAACAGGTAGACGACAGAAGACAGATGCGCAGCATTGTTACAAGCAATGCATCAGAGCCATACCAGCCAAGACCAGACCAACTTTGATGCTCCAAGACAATAATCAACGAAGGCAAAACGCCGGCCATGGACAATATCAGGCTTTACACATCGCACACAGAAGCAAACGCACCCCTCCCCCTCCTTCCCAAAGCCTAGGCAATAAATACAAAGAACAGAAAGTCGTACCGATTGACATCTGGGGCTGATTTTCCACCGCGATTATTCATTTCTCGATGGTAGAAGATGCAGAGAAGAAGAGCACAAAATAACTTTGCTAGTGAGTCTGAGACGGGCCTTGTTTTGCTGCGTTTGTGATATTTTTGCTACCGAAGAAAAAAGTACAACAAGGAAAAAGAGTAGAAAATAAGAACGACAGGTGACTAAACAGAAGTGATGTGTGTTGGGCAACGAGGAAATGGACAACGAAACGCGAGAAGTGAAGCAATATATCGAGAGAGAAAAGTCAAGATGAAAATTAAAGCAAGAAAATGAAGGCTAAAAAAAGGAAATCTGTTCTGCAGCCCAGCTTGGGCAACAAAGGCCCAGGAGTCATGTCATCATACTTTTGGTCCCTGATCTTGCCTGCCTGATACCTGCAAACTTGCCCCATCCCAGCCAATCATCACATCGTTTCTGCTTCCGGCAGATTGGTTTTGCGGGGCACACGTGATGCATCCCCGTGTTTCTACTACTTGAGAAAGGACCGTGTTTAGTACATTTTTTTCATACGGTATTTTGACCGTAGGGCACAGGGCTTGAGCTGGGCTGTGATGCCCATGGTCAGCAGGCATGCAAAATACGCAATGGTCTCTGACGCATCAGGGTGCCCCCTGAATCTGACCTGGAGACACAGTCCCTAAGCAGGAGTACACACTGTTCATACGAGAAGCCAATAAGCCCCCAAAGTCATCTGAAGTCTCTCTGCACAGTTATCATGGAGCTACGCTTCTCCTTTTTCTCTCAGACTGATCTGCCCACTAACATGTCATTAGCAGCTGCTTTACAGCCAACCAGAGCAAGACTCTTTGGCCTGAGCTTGGAATCTTCGCGGTATAAGGCGCGCTCTTTTGTCTGCGCTCCTGTTTTCACTCACCTAATAACATCATGTTGCATAATCCATTTGCCTTTTTATCTAGCTTTCTTCTCCAAATTGCGCAACCATGGATTCACTAGCCTCGAGAAAGCGAGGAGGGCGGAACCATGATGGTGGCCAGATATTTTGGAGTCGAGTTGCTGAAGCGGCAACCCTTACCTCGCATCCCTAACCATCAAGGCGCTATTTGTCTTGTCATGATGGTGCCTGACCAAAGGAGTGATTCTAGGTTGAATCCATCGGCTAGGCTATCTACCCGCGTGTCATCAGCTCATCTCGCATCAAAACCCAGCGACTAGCTGACTAAAGAGCTGTATCGCGAGGGGCAAGCCAGGAGGCAGCAGACACAGGCATTGTGGCAGCAGACAACAAGATTCCAGTGGGGTTGATACCCCCCTCAATCACTCATCACAATTATCCGACAATCTACCGCAGAACAGTGCTGCCCGTGCCCGCATTACTGGACGACTTCTCAGAGGTTTCATTTGTAATGCAACTCGACAGCATGGCAGTGACTTGTCTCACTACCAAGCCGACAGGTATGAAGACAGTGGCTTGGGTTTGTATATATCCAGCGCCTGCTGACAGTTTTCTATTAGTTGAATTGGGATATACTGATGTTTACTGAAATCACCAAGTTTAGGCAACGCCTCGTCTCAGTTGCCTGAATTCGACTATATTTAGCGTCTGATGGAATCACCGAGATTAAACGACGCCTCGTCTTGGTTGGTCATATTTGAGCGTGAGCATGAGCGTGAACATGAACGTCTACGAGAATCACTGAGGTCAAGCGACTGACGTTGCTACCTCATCTCAGTTGCTGCTGACAGCAGTTCTTTTTCGTTTGTTCTACTCCACATCTACCCATCGTTATTTCGCGGCAGCACGACGGCGTGTTCTGTACGGAAGCAGCTCTCGAGCGTGACCTGAGAACATGCCTGCCGGGTTCTAGGATTGGTTAAGCTTGAACTTGGACTTGGATTCATTTAACGTTTACAGGAATCACAGAGATATAAAACGATGCTCCTTATTGTTACTGCTAATGTAATGTTTAATGTCTACCTAGCAAATGACGCCGAACTCAAACGACAACCTTTTGTTGTTGTCGTTGTTGTTCTATTTCACGTCTACCCTAACTAGCGAAAGCTGTCAATACGACAGCGTCCAGGCAAGTCGAGCCCTGGATGATGTCGTCGTCCAGGACCGCCCTTGGATGGTTGGCAGTTGTGAGAATGCGTGAGCGTCGAAGATCTTTTATGACCAGACAAAGGGCCCGGTGTAAACACCAAAAGGCTCTTGGTTCAGCATGGCCCGAAGGCAAGCTCGCGATGATTTCAGGGTCGGCCTGGTATTTTTGGCCTGCGCCCCCAATCATGAGAACCTAGTTAGTAAAGGAGGCCAGCGACTATAGGCACGATGTTCAAGCCCCGTAGTGGCTCACTGGTCTCGTCCTCCAGACCTCCAGACCTCCAGACTGGCCGCCGCAGTTTTCTCGGAACCGGGTCACATTGGACCCATCTCGACATCTCCGTATCCTCCCGGGGGTAATCCTTCAAAACCCCCCCTCCAAACTGCAATCCTCCGAACTCATCCCCTTAACCTCCGCCCCTCCCGTTCTCTCAGCCTCCGTGACCTCCGCACCATAGGCAGAAAGTTGCCTATTCAGGTGCTGATAGTGGCCCCATCTCTCGTCCAATCAAGTATCACAAGCAACGTGGCGCAGTGGAAGCGCGCCGGGCTCATAACCCGGAGGTCCCTCGATCGAAACGAGGCGTTGCTAACAGGTTTTCATTTTTACTGCCGCTGCAAGGATTTCCAGTTTGACAACTTTTTTTTTTGCATCTATTTCTTTATTCTGCGACGGCCTTATCGCTGCCCTAACTTGGGCAAACATCCAAGTTTTGCTCCTGTAGAACGTCTGGAACACCCCCCTTTGCCCCTCCTGCTGCTAGCCAATGATATCGAAGTCCGCTCTAAGCGCTGGCTTTGTATGCGCTGAGGCAACTGCCCGAAGCTCTAGGGCGGTTGGCGGAAATACTGGGCTCTAATTGGTTGATCCAGAGACACCCCGGAATATCGGCCCCACTCTGGACATATCCCTAATAGGGACTGGACAGGGGCCTTGGAGTTTGTAGGCTTCTTTGATAGACTCTTGATGGCTGACTCGCGCGCGCCTGTTCTGACTTGAAGTTGGTATGGACGGGAAGATATGGCTGTTTGTATCAGGAGCAGGACGTGCTGTGCTAATAAAGATGACAGAATGGCACAGTATGTAGCGCATATGCATAGAAGGAGCCGGCGTTCCGCGCCGCAGGTTTCTCTTTTTCTCTAGTACTCGCAGGCTGCTTCTTTTTTCCTCTTCTGGTGGACGGCCTGGGCTCTTGTGCTTTCCATCCTTCTCTTTCAAACACATTAATACCGGGTTGCTCTCGATCTCTGTTTGTCTTCGAACTTGCTGCTTTTGTTTCTTCTTCTTCCATAGCTGGTCTCTATCTTTCCCACTGTGAGACACGTCTCCGCTTCTACTTCTACTTCTTCTTTTACTTCTCTTTCTTTTGTTTTCTTCTTTTCTTCTTTCATTGACTCTAATTCGGCCTGCGTTGATCGCCAGGCTTGGAGCTTTTTTCCCAATAACTTCGTTCTTGTATCTTATAACTACGTCTGCATCTTAATAGCTATTAATATTATTGGTAATTTTCAACCCTACCAACTCCCGCATCTACGCCCCTTTCCTTTACCTATTCGCGCTGGTCGTCCTTAATCTTTTCTTTTTCTACCACCCTCTTTCAAGGCTGCGGTCGCATTTTTCATCTTTATTATCATTACACATCAACTATGGCTGGTCCGTCGTCTTCGCTGGCTAGATTGCCGAAACAGGCTCTTAATACTATTTTGGAGGTTGTTGAAGACGAAGAAGGTGTTTTCCCCGAGCTATCTCATAACAACAAACAGGCACAGCAAAAAAGACACGAACTTAACCAAATCCGCCAATGGGCAACTGGTAACGGCCAGGACATCCACAACCAAGTCCTTGTGAAGCAGTGGATGTCTCCCACCAGCGACCACTTCCCCACTCCGCGGGGATTCCCCACCCCTCAAGGTGTCCATTTTATGCTGGCGCCCACGCTTCCTTCCTCACCATCTGTGACTAGCGAGGAAGAGGCCCATGAGTCTGAGGACGAGTTCATACAAATGGGATACTGGCGACAGCCTAGCCCCACTGCAGCTCACTCTGTCAATACCCCGGACGCTGCTCTGTATCGGCCTGTCTGGGGCAACAGCCAATCTAGCAGTAGAGAAAGCGTCATGTCCGACACCACAGAGTTCGACGACCTCTACGAAGTGTCGGATGATGAAACCCGTACACCCCGCCTCTCCCGTCACTCTGGTCTTGACTCTAGCAACACCTTCTCTATCGCGAATACTCGCTCCTCATTGGAAGAAACGAGCAAGGTGCTTGCGCCTCTTATCATCCCTACTCACACCACTAACAGCGCCGATGTGGCCCTGTCTGCCAAGAGCGTTAAAGACTTCCTCTCCCCCCTCGCTGCAGTGCCGACCCCTACCACTGCCATCGCCATGTCCCCAGCTGTCATGGACTTGATGGCCCTCCGCCAAGCACAGGCACTACTCCCAATGTCTGCCACGCCTTCGCTAGATGGTAGCCAGACATCTGATGCACTGGCTGCCATGAGTGCGCCACCTACGCCTATCATGGGTAACGATGGAGACAATGACGCGACGTGCGAGTGGCACGGCGTGCAATTGCAGCCCGAGGCCTTCCAGACGCTTCAAGCTCTAGTTACCAGCCAGCCGGCAGCTATGGAGGCTGCAGAGGAGGCACAGCAGCACATGGTTGAGATTTCACAAGAAAGCATCGTTAAAATGCCGCAGATGCAGACACGCGAGATCGATTCTTCTTTTACCACCCCATCCCAAATGGTCCAAGTTGAGGGGGACAACAGCAACGATGGCGGTGATGGCCATGATCATGATGACGACGTGAAGCTTGTAGCTCTTGAGATGCGCGAAATGTCTCAGGAGCTTTCTATGGCGCTTTTTACGTCCTCTGCTCCCCATCGCTCTTCGGTACCTGCATTGCCAGTGGCTGGATCCCACAGTGCTTCTGTTTCAGCCCGTTCATCATGGGCAGGCTTTACGGCCTTGGACATTCCATCTCCCGGTGGCTTTTTCAGAGACCTCAGCCCCCGAACCCGCCATGCCTGGGAATCGTATTTCCCCATCACCAAGGCTGAGCCTGAGGCTCCCACTGAAGAGACACTATCATCCCCTACATCAGCTGCTGCTGAGCAATACTACAAGACACCTTGGAACTCTCATATCTCAAACGGATCCGAGCTGAATCAACCACAGCTACGAGACAGCATTCCTCCCGTGCCTCCATTGCCACAAGTCTGGGGCCTCCCCTCTATGCCGTCAAAAGTTCACTCAGATACTAACATGGTTGGCTTCACGCTTACACGCCCCTCCAAACCAATTGAGCACGTCGTTGAGATTGACCTCGCCGCTTTCCATGATGATGATGACCAGCCCACTAGCCGTCCTGTCTATGCACCTTCTAACGCTAGCGGCGAGCCTAAGATAGAGGAGGAAATTGAAGCTACTCCGGAGCTGACCGAGATTGTCACTGACTGCAACCCAGAGTATGCGCGCAAGCAGCAGGTTGTTGCACTGGCTAATCTGGAGCGAACTGAGGCCTGGCTGTCTGCTCAAAAAGCCTACCTTAACGGCACCTGCCACACTGACGTTAGCCTCAGTCCCTCCAGTGCTAAGCCGCAGGCTGTGACTAGCACACCTGAGGAACCAGAAATCCCAGCAGCCGAGTCCCAGCTCACTAAAAAGACACACAATGAAGCGAGAACCGCTCGCAAGACCGTCCGTTTCTCCCTTACCACCATTCAGTCCGACATGCCGTGCCAGCTGCCCTCGCGCCTTGTCCGGCACGAGTCTGCCTACTACCGGGCCTTCCTGGACTACCTCATGCGCGCGCGCCCACAAGATGCTTTTGTGCACCGCACTGCGCGTTTTGAAGCCATACAGGCACAGCGAGTTTCTCTTCCTCGACTGCACCGGAACCTACTCTTTGGCAAGCTGCAGCTTTCTGTCTTGCCGCAGAGCGCACAGAAGCGGTTGTCTGCCAATGTCGCACGGGCCGATGCCGAGATTATCGATGACCCTAGCCGCTTGCGCCGCGAGCGTGAGGCCGAGGCTATGATGCAGATGGCTGCCAACACGTGGCTTGTACAGACAGTCAAGATGCTGAATGGTGGAACATTATTTAGCCGGCCTGTCGCTTCGTACCTAGAAACACGGCGCGCCAAGAAACATCGCATTCTCGATATCAGCACCGCAGTCGTCGGCGAGTGGGCATGGCACGCGGCTTTAGCGTACCCCAACGCAAAGGTATACACAGTGACAACCAAGGCAGCTCGTCAGTTAAGCAACGCCAACATTTCAGGACCGTCGAACTGCTACAATGTGGCTGTTGAACGACTAACTAAACTGCCATTTGCGGACAACTACTTCGATGCTGCCTCAGCCCGTGATCTTCATAGCCTACTCAAGGCAGCCGGCGAGAATGGTGAGGATGAGTGGAACGGCTGCTTGGCCGAGATCATGCGCGTTTTGAAGCCTGGCAGCATGCTGGACTTTTCGCTTCTGGACGCGGACATTATCAATGCCGGGCCACTGGGCTTAGCGAAGAGCGTTGAGTTCGGCTTCGCGCTCAAGACGCTTGGCTACGACCCTGCGCCCACCAAGCCGTGGCTCAGCCGGCTGCACAAGGCCGGTTTCAGCAATGTCCGTCGCACATGGTTGTGCTTGCCGCTAGGCGAAAGACGCCAACGTCAGCGGCCGAACCTCTCACTTATTATCCCGTCAACGTCTGGCTCGCCGTTTGGTGCTATCCCTCAGGCGCCCGGGGGTACTGGCAAGACCTTGGCCATGCAAGCCATGGTATCAGAGGACAAAACGACTGGCTCAACAGACAACATCGGCGCAATGTGTGGTATGCTGGGCGCATGGAACTGGGAGCGCTGGCTTTTGCGCTGTGAAATGGAGAAAGTGGCCAGCGAGCTCCGTCTGTGCGATACTACAAATACAAGCGAGGCTATGCTTGAGGCTGAGCGTTGTCTTGAGGGTGTTTCCAGTGTCCTTGAGGAGGGCCGCAATTGCGGATCTGCTTGGAGAATGTTGGTTGGCTGCTGCCAGAAGCCTGAGGCTGCTGCTTAAGCAAGTGAAAGGAAGTACAATGGCTCAAGAAAGACACCTATCTAGTTTGGAAAAGAGGTATATGTTCAAACTTTTGTGCTGGGAGGGTTTGGTCTCAACTTGTTTGCTTGCAAAGTAGTACACCAAGGTTAGGGCCACTTGGTCCCACTATTCTTCCCATATTACCACATTCTATTCTATTTTTATGTTATCACATAATCAATGATCGATCGCTTACGAAATGCAATGAATAAATACGTTTTGATTTCACATCACCTTAAGCGTACTGTCGTAATTTCTATCACGATCTATAATTATCCTAGCAAAATCTCTAGAGCTAGAAACTAAGTCTAAAGTTTCACAAGCAAGACTTCCACTAAAACCTTAGACATCACAAAGTCAAACAAAATGTCAATCTTGTCAAATTTCAAAAAATCTTGACGGAAAAGATTGACGCAAAGAAGAATCGAAGAGACAAGAGAAGAAAGGTAAGACAAGGCGGAGAAAAAACGACACAAGATGCAGCCTCAAGCTGATACCTAATAAGAATAGCAAAGCTTTTGAAAGTAAATACCTTTTTCCATAACAGGGAGTCGTGCTCTTCCGTGAAAACAGAACAAAAGAAAACAATAGAAGAAGTCTTCAAGCTGCCAACAGCTACCCACAAAATATGTCTTCGCTTATACAAATCTCTGAAAAGAAAAAAAGAAAAAAGAAAAAAAGAAAAAAGAAAAAAAAAGAAGTGCACAGAATATGACTGCAAGGAAGCAGTGGAAGTGCAGAAGAAAGATGTCTTGAGAATGACAACCGTTCAGACAATGAAAAAAGGAGAGGACAAAACATGGAAACGAATATATCATCTTGAGATAGGGCAATGAGTTTTTTGGGGAAAAAAGACAAAACAAAAATAAAAAATAGAAAATAAAAAGTGGGAGAGAAAATAAAGAGGAAAAAGCGATTCGCTAAAACAGAGGCTTGCCCATCTTCACCTCAGGGTCTCTTCTTCTCCTTGAGCTTGCCTTTGCCCTTGACTGAGCCCTGCGAATGTACAGACTGAGTATCTGACCAGTCACGCGACCCGCGGCCAATAAAGCTTTCCCTAGGCACGGCACTAATGCCCACTGAGGCCGTAGGAGTAATACTCTTAGGAGACTGAGAGCCCGGGACAATCTCATTAAGCACACACTCATCCAAATGTTCATAGAACTCTTGGGCCGTGGTGAATCTGCCGTGGCAGATAGAGCATTGTGCCTCAGTATTGACTGTGCTGTGGTTATTCGATAATGGACGACTACCGCCGCTAATAGGTCGTCGGCTGTTGGGCGGCGCCTGTTCTACGTGGTGTATCGAGGTCAGGTGCCGCTTAAAAACATCAGCCCGGTTGAATGCTTTTTCAAACCCAGTGCCAGCGCCCGGACAGAATGGGCAAATCATGGTTCCTTTGTAATGGGTCAAGGCATGTCGGTTCTTATCATATTTCCGCGCAAACCCCTTTGTATGGTATTCGCAAGATTCGATCGGGCATTTCTCTGGCCTTTGCTCTTGATGTGTAAGCATGTGAGACGTGATATCTTTGAATACTCGTCCACAATCAGGGAACGGGCAACGAGACCGATTCTCTGGTGTTTTAGGCAGCTCACAAGGCGGCTCATCGTGTGATACCATACCTCCAAGAGATGGTTGTAGCAAGTTCAATCCTGAGCGAGCAGGCTGCGACTGGTATTGGGCTGGAGGGGGACCAATAACTCTGGGCTGTGGCATTGCATCACTAGGCGTAGGTGGCAGAGACTGTTGAAGTAGGGGAGCTCCATTGAAAGGCGAGGGCGGAACTGATTGGCCAGAGTGGGGATAAACCGAAGATGGAGATTCTTGTGGGCCAAATTTTGTTTGCAGTGGAGGAGGTTGTTGTATATAATGGGCGGAATGGGAATGGGAATGGGAATGGGCATGAGAATGGGAGTGGCCAGGATGATGCTGCGAGTATAACGCTGGAGATAGTGAAGTTTGTGTGGTCACATGGCTTGAGGGACCACCTTGTGAACTATATGTAGAATCGGAGTGATAGCTAGAGCTATGAGAGGGTGCCGCAGGAGGTGGCTGCAAAGGAGGAAGTGTTGCATTCAGGGGCGGAAGCTGAATACCTCCACTATGCAATGGCTCCTGAGGCTGTTGCGAGGGAGCATGTTGGGGGGGCGCCTGTGATTGACGTGGAGGAGGAAGAAGCGTTGATGGCGACTCATACCGCGAGAGATGAGACGGTGCGCTATTGGAAGAAGATTCACCCGATGGTTGTCGTGGAGGAAAAGGATACCCATGGCTGTGCGACCGTGGAGGGAAAATAGGTTTTTGACTCTCGGTAACATGAGGTGCAGAAAGGGGGCCCTGCGCTGATGGAGGCAAAGACGCACTAAACGGAGCGTGGCTTTGATACGGTCGCTGTTTTGTATTCGGTGTGTCAGGATCCATGATTTCATCCAAGTCATCTACATCACCAGATTCAGAGATACAACGCGTTTCCACAATCCAGTCCTTGAGCAGATGTTCGGGAACAATCTCGGAACTAGAACCACCAATGCGCTGTCTACCAAGCGTGTAAGTTGTAAAGTGGTGACGCTGCAGGTGAATCACGGCACTCTGATATGATTTGAAGTGCCTCTTGTGGCACAATCGACATGAGTGAATAGGATTCGTAGGCTTTACCATGTCAGGCAAGATGTTCGAAGGCTCAACACACATCCAGGCTTTCCTATAGGTCCCATGTTTAGCCTCAAAATGCCGTCGGTACTCGCTATCACTGCGGAACCCTTCCGGATACTCGTTGCACTTTTCGCATCGTATTTTGCGATACGGCGGTCTCTGGAAGCCGACATGACGGAGGGGCGATTCCGCCCCTTTACTATAAAGACTCTCGCTACGAATTCTACTAGAACGCGGGGAGTCAAAAGTCTTTGGCGACTCGACATACGTATCATGGCCACTGCGTCCCGGCTCTCCACTCTCAACATTAGATGAAGCGGATGTCAACCATGGCCGAAATGAATCAGGTCTCTGGGCCTCGGCAGGTTTCGCCGAAGGCGGACAGGCGGATCGAAAGCTGTTAGTGGGAGACGGAGCCCGGACAAACCCAAATGAATCTGCATTGCGGGAGCCAAGGTTATACAGAAAGTCCGCAATCGAGCGGATTCCCTGAGAATGCCATTCCCCTCTTAGCATAATGGCATCAATACGACCCATGATTCGTCCATCTACGGTGTCCATAGACACACGGCCATCTTCCTGGATTATAGGGCTAGATCGCACAAAGATGGTAACTATGGCAGTATAGATATCATTGATCGACTGGACCTCACCCACAGTCTTAGGGGACAGGGTAGACCGCCAGGCTGGTATGCGGCCAGGAGCAGCGGACCCCCGCTCAACTCGCTCAACAAGAATGTATTTGACAATGCTAAAAAGGCAGATGGAAAAAAAGCCAGCAAACCAATCTCGCGCTGTCAAAGGCCCCTTGTGCATGGTCATTTGCTGGAAAGACTCGAAGAAGCTCACTAATGCATCATAAACTAATTTCAAATAACGTTCGGAATCAACGGCTTCCGGCAAGCCCCCCGGAGTTAGTGGCTGAGACTCCCGGTCAACAGGTACGATGACAGGTTCTTGCTGTAAAAGATCGAAAAACAAGGTCTGACGCAATAGGACCTTGGCATTATACAAAACTGGCAGTGTTTTTTGCTCCTCAGATCGAGATCCAGACAAATTCTGACTACATCGCAGTACATCAAGGAAATTGTATGAGCCAGCGTGTGCGTTTTGGCTATTGAGCAGAATGGTGAAGATTTGGGGTGCTTGTATCTTTAGCGGTGCTATTATCACGCCCGGTGGAGGATTGGAAATTATCTCCGTAAGCCAGAAGTTATCTTTCCAATCAAGGCCGGCTAGGACATTTTCGATAATCGGACTTGGCGCTCGGTACATTCGTTCAAAATAGTCGTGTAGAGCGTGACTCTGTTCTTGGTCTGGAGCCACTACAATAGAGCGGGTTTGTTTGTTTGACAACCAATCTAAAAGGAGACAAGTGTTAGCCTAGGGTATTTCCTCCAACGCAATGAATCGGTTGAAAGCCTTACTAGGGAGCATCTTGCCGGCCAGGCATCCCAAGCTAGAGTTTACACGCAGACAGCCAATGCTTCGCCAGTAGTCTTCCTCTAAATTTGGCGCTGGATTAGCACAAGATGTGCATGGGTCGGCCAGGTCACACTATTCGTTGTTAGCTCGTCGTTATCCATAATAATACAATGCAATCCTGGGTGCAAAGCTCTAATGATTCTTACGTTTTTGTTCGTCAGTTTGCATCGAAGGCAAGGTCCGATTTCTTGCATGTACTTGATATCTCCACCTGCTTCCACAGTTCCCGACGTAGGTGTTCGGCGACTATTTTTCAAAGATGCCAAATCTGATGCAGACTCGTCATCATGTCCCCCTCGTAGTGCAGAAAAGTCATTGTGAGGAGGGTGGGCTGACGTTGTAGAGCGGTGGCGTGGCTCGTATGCCGAGCTAGAGCCGATGTTCAAAGGTGGGAGTTGAGGCCCGCTTTGGAGTTTTCCTGGGGCTTTTAATGAAGCAGGATGTCGGCTATCGGGGACGGATCTTGATGATGATGGTCCATAATCTGGAAAGGGCAGAGTTGGAGTACCGAGGGATAAAGTTGAGTCTCGCTTTATCGAAGGCACATGATACTCCTTGACATGACGGTCGCGGTCATCCGCTGTTGCAAAGCCATACACGTAGTAGATGCATGTCTCATTACTACATTTAAAGGATGAAAAACGAAGCTGCCGTTGGCTGGCGTAATCCCCCATGCGCGCTGACCGAACCATGGTGTCATTCTCGCGCATGTTCTGGGCAAGCCATGTTCCATAGTCCGAGGGACTATCATGTGCTGGTTGGTGCTTCAACGATTCAAGGAAACTAATATCAGCAATATTTATACCTTAATAAAAATGGAAAAATCAGAGTGCTTGTTAGTGGTTGCATTTCAGGCGTCAATAAACGAGCAACGGGTATTTCCAAACTTACCATGTTCCATAATAGCAGACTGGAAGACTTCACAACGGTACTGTAGCATTCGGGCTTCTTCTGCTTCTGAAAGCTCAGTTATTTGCCTAATACCTATGAATAATGTCAGCATAGGGCTCTGAAAGGGCCGGTTTGAAGAGGAAAGGCAACATCTTTGTTAGGTATCCATACCATTTCGTTCCATGTATTGTTCAAGACCCCGCAGCTTAATTCGCAGCATGGAGAGCTCCGAACGAAGATTGAGGATATACTTTCCGGGAGCAGCGGCGGAGAGAAGTTGTGGGTTCCGTTGCCGTTCTCTCTCTTGCTCCCGCTCCCGCTCCCGCTCCCTGTCTCGTTCACTTTCATCTGAGAGTTCCGAATAGCCTGTTGGGGGTAGCGGTGGTTGATGTTGTTGTTGTTGTTGCTGTGGTGGTGGCGGTGGCGGTGGTGGTGGTGGTGGTAGATAAGAAGAATGATATTGGCTATGAGGGGGTGGAGGATATGTTTGGGTATGGGGATGCTGTTGGTGACTTGTGGGCTGATGAGAGTGTGGTGGATGTGAATGGGAGCTAGTGGATGAATGATGATGTTGTTGCACCTGGTGGGAATTTTGTTCATGTTGAAGTGGATGTTGGTACTGTTGTTGATTTTGATGCTGATGCTGAGGTTGGGGCTGAGGCTGAGGCTGAGGCTGCAACGGCGGCTGATCCTGACTCTGGCTCCGATGATACCGACGCATGCCATCGACAGACTCGATTGTGGGAGTTTCTGAGGACATGGCCATCTCCCGCTACTAGCAGCCACACAGATGTGCCCGACTATTTCTCGTCGTCTCGCAATCCCAATCCCGCCAAAGAAAGGCCGGAGTGTGTTTAACGCATGGGTGTGGAGAACTTGAGCTGAAAAAAATAAAACAACAAAAAAGGAAAATAAAAGAAGGACAAGAAGAATAACTAGAAATCAAGCTTTAGGATAGCTGAGGCTGAGGTAGAAGCTAGAGCTGGAGCTAGAGCTGGAGCTGGAGCTGGATCTGGGAGGTGTAGGTCGAAGTGTGTGAGTAAGTAGGTAGGTAGGTATAGCTAAAGCTGAATCTAGGTCAAAGTTGGGAACTGTAAGAGGAAAGCTGTAACGGGAGGGGGCTTGTTGCAAAGGAAGTAATAATCAATAAGTGGCAGTACAACGACGAAATAAAAAAAAAAAGAATAAAAAAGAATAAAAAAATAAAAAAAGAATAAAAATAAAAAGGCAGATAGCCCAAGATGGGGTTGTCCTTTGGCTTTTGACCTCTAGAGCGTAAGAAGGGAATGGGCTGTTGGCGAGTGAGGTAGTGGGGGATAAGCACAAATAGGAAACCAAATCGAGAAAAAAAATAAAATAAGGGAACAAGGGAACAAAGGAAAGGAAGGAAAGAAAGAAAGACAAAAGTTATGGGTAGGTTATCACCACTAGAAGAAGAGAGGGATAGATAGGGAGAGAGAGGGAGAGAGAGAAATAGAGGAGAGAGGGTGGGTGAGAGAAAGAGGATCAAGGATGAAGATGCCAGCGCAAGTGCAAGCGTGCAAGTAAAATGCAAATGTAGATAAACTAGTCAAGACTCACGACAACACACGGCCCTAGCCAGACATAACACACAGACAAGTAGACAAGGATCGTGTGTGGTGAGATTTGTTCCATAGGAAGGGGGACCAAAAAGACGAGGAAGAGCAAGCGAATGATGGACTAGAAAGCAACGACAAGTTGAGAGCATGGGTGGCAAGGTTCAAGGCTCCTTCTTTCTTTTTTTCTTCCTCTCTTTCTTTCTTTCTCTTGCTGAGAAAATCAGGCGCGTGCTTGATTTGATCTCTCTGGTAAAGGGTCAGGGTGCAAAGTGTGCAAGGACCAAGAAGCCCAAGGCCTGGTTCAGAGGTCCAAGGCAAGTAAGTGTTGTTTGGTTGAATAAGTTCACGTACTAACGACCAAAGTCAAGGCATGGAAGGGGAACAAGGGGAGAAAAGGCCAATGATTGGCAAGGAAGGCAAGAGATGATCAGAAAATAAAAAATAAAAGAGGAAAAAAGGAAAAAAGGGAACAGGACAGGGGGGGCGTGCAAGAGTGAGAGTAAAGAGGAGAGCGAAGGTTCTTGTTATTGTAGCTCATGCGCCTGCACCATGCCTTGGGGCTTTATGTCGTTCATGTCCCTAATCTGTCTGGCGTGTCTAACTAGTCGACTACCTGTCGGACAAGGTGGCTAGCTGTATGTATAGTCAGTTTTCTGGATTTTTCATAAAGCTAATCAGGTCCCGCCTAGGGTCCGTGCCGAGGGTAGTGCGCAAGAAAGAATGATGAGGGTAGGAGGGTAGGGGTGTCTAGAACAGAGAATAGCCGTGGCTCTGGGACAAGATGACGACTGGACCAGGACGAAGACAATGAGGGACAACGACCAACGACAGGAGAAAACAGCAAGACGGACGGACAGGCTAGCTATGGAAGACAGACGGGGCAAGACAAAACAAGACTTGGAAGTTTGAGGGGGGTGGGCAGGGAAAGGGTGGGGTGGGAGAGCAAAGACAAGCGAGCTGTTCGTGGTGTAAATCTTGCTTGAATTATGACTTTTCGAGATCCTTCTTTCAGGCTTGTTCAAGGGATCAAGACAAGGTTATCTAGGAAGGTGTTGCTTCGTGCTTCTCTTCTTAATGAGCATACTTGTCAAAGTCCAATATGGAAGAAGGATAGAATCATAAAGAGAAGGGAAAATGGAACTAGTTAATACGGTGCCCGCTCAGATATTGCAATAACAGCCAAATAAATAAAGACAGGCAATAGCAAGAGAAAACGACAGGGCTCAAGCGATAGAGACGAAAGAGCAAAAACAAATATTAGGCACAAGTGCAAATCGGACAAGACAAGAAAGAAGGAGAAGGTGGTAGCTCCCTTGCATATGGATTGCATTAGTTGCGCTAAGCGACTTTCTCTAGTGCAAGCTTATGAATGGCAGAGTTTTATTGGGGGTGGGTGAGAGTGTGAGTGACTTGTAGAGAGGTGAAGTGAGGAACCAATTCCAGTTGGTAGGCGGGTGTTGTTGGTTTGGCTCATCTGGTTCCTTTGGGCTCCCCCGCACATCGTTCTCCTAGTTGAGAAGGCAAAGGGCCTTGCTTGGGGGGGAGGGGATGCATAGATGGAGATGGGTGATTGGGCTTTTGTTGCTTTTTTTTTCTTTTTTTTTTGGAAAAAAAGAAATGAAAAGTCTAGATCGAGACAAGACGCGTGTGTAAGTGTTGCAAGCCGTGTCAGGCTGACAAGAACACTAGCATAGCATACTTGGGGTTGGACTTGGAATTTAGAGCGTTAGCACGAAAACAGAGTGGGAGGACGGGATAACAGCAGGGAAACAGGCAGACAGAGAGTCTGGTCTGTCGCTCACAAGTACACTGTGTTTTTATGCATGTTTAAGGGCGGTTCAATTTTTCAAGATGGCGAGTATGACTTCTCGTGGACGATGGATGTAGTGCCAAACTGCAATGCCTTTAGATGACAGCGGCCAGCAGGTGACTGACTACATGTAAGGGTGTCAGAATGAGCTATCAAAGCCGGTTAATATGTACAACAGTGAGAGTCGATAGCTAGCTTGAAAGAAGTCCATTCACGTGATACAAGGCGTTTTCTTTTTGAGGGGTGGTTATTCGGCTGAGTCTCTCTCTCTCTGTGTGTGTGTGTGGATGGATTGAGAATGAGGCAGCCATAGAGAAGGCGAGGATGATGTCAACCCAGCTAGGGCGTTGCAAGTAAAGATGCGTTCACCGAAAAGAAAAAAGGAAAAATAACCCCAAAAAGCCGCACTTGTGTAGCAGCTCGTCTTCCCGGACGTGTTTTGCCGCTACAGCCATCAAGTTTGGCGGAGTAATTATCAGAATTGCAAACGACCAGGACGCAAGGAGAATGACCTTCTTTTTGGATTACAAATACGTCTAGCTTTTCATAAGGCTTGCAACTTTGATCACAAGTGCTGATTTTCAATTTTGCAAAAATTATTTTGTGCGCGGCAAGAGCAGCAAACGCGCCTCTACACACGCGAATTGTGTGGGTTGTGCATGATGATTCTAGCAAGAAAGGAAGTTGCCAACGTCCTTCTACCGGCCGGAAAATCTCAGACTTCTTCTCTCTCGAGACAAAAAGCAAAGGGACACAGGCGATAAGATTACACGCGGAATTCAAAGGGAGACAAGCTATCAAAGCAAAGAGAGCGACGTTGCCGCTTCTGCCTTTTCTCTATGGGAGAAGGACCTTCCGGCTTAAAGGCGCCGGATCAGCGCCGGATGTTTCCTAATGCGTAGTAGTCAGACTCCAGGGTAGAAGGGGAGCCTGGTGATGACTCTGATATTCGATGTGACGAGTTATAAGATGCAATGCGGCAATGGGTTTCAGTGAGTAAAGCAAAGTGGTTTACACAAAGCACTTGCGAGCTGTCATTTTAAGTGGCGGAAAAATGGGGCTTCCAGGTTCTCAAGGGAGGGAAACCAAGATAAGTGCAGCGTTTGCCAGCCTGTCTGCCAACTTTGACTGGCTTTATTATTTTGCTATCAGTTGTTTGTATTCGTCTCTGTTGTAAGTAAGCCTCCGTATTCCTTCCAGTCAGGCCCTGTCTCTGACGTTTTTGTTGTTGCATGTCGCTGCTTTTGTCGCTGCTGTGGTTAGTTCTCCTGTGGTAACGAGGTTCCTGTCCCTTAAGTAGTGCACTTTGTGTGTTGTCTCAGCAAGAATACCAAGTGCAATCCAGCACAGCGAAAATGGAACCCTTTTCCCCAGTGGCTGGGTTTTGAAGGGCGCAAAGAGAGTGTGGCCATGTATATCATGGGCATGGCAAAACGACAAAAAAGGTGGTGTAGCCAAACCTTGGTTCTATTTGGGCCTTTCTTAGCATACCCTTGGAGTAACACTACATGGTCCCGCATCACGACTGATGAGGTGTGCCGTGTGCATACGTATATCATAGGACATGGTATACATGCCTTTGCAACATGGTAACTATGGGCGGCTAGGTAGGTTTTTGTTCCGGTAGCTTCGGCTCCGTGCCAACTGCAGGAGCGCGCAGCCAGCGAGCAAATGAGCGAACGGGCGAGGGAGCGGAGTGAGGTTAAGTCTCCTTGTAGAAGATCAAGTGCATCCAGCTTCGATGCACGCCACGCATAGCAGCTAGTGTGCATTAGGTATGCATCAGGCATGCACCAGTATGCATGTGTTGCGTACATGTGTGCGTGTGCGCATAGGTGTGAAGAACATTGTGTGTGTGTGTGTGTGGTAGGCATTCGTCAGGAGGCCCCAAGCACGGGCACACAGTCCAGCGCAGTTCAACACAGTCCATACAGACGATACAAGTGCAAGCAAGCACAAAGTACGCCAGATCACATGCCGAGCTGCGGCTTCTAGGCCTCTACTAGGTTTCTTTTTCCGGCTAATTGCTACATGGCTGCAGAGCGATTTGGTCTCTGGTCTGGTCTTGGACTTGTCCTTGCTTTTTACTTTTTAGCAGGTAGACCCGTTTGCAGCTAAATAATGAGCCTCAGCCAGCATGGAGGATCAAAGCTAGCTAGCCATTGTTATCGCTAGATATTGCCAGCGAAATAATTTGCCCCAAGAGCACCGACCAAGTCAAGCAATCAACATCGCATTCAGCAGCAATCCAATCGAGGAACGAGGAGAGGAGGGGGGGGTGGGGGGTAGTGGGGGGTCATATAATGGTAATATAGGCCGGCCAGGTCAGGTCAGCAAACCCTCCCTCCATTGTCCTACACCGCTGCAGCACGATTTGGTATTACTGTTACTGGTAGAAGACAAGGAAGAAAGAAAGAGCTAGAGGGTAGTAGAGAGAACCCAAAGGGCAGACAATCAGACCCCATATTCTACCCGAGGGATCAGCCAGCTTGTGGTAATACCCGCCTCGGCAGTACATGTACACGCATATACAAGCCAACGCTTTCCTTGACTTTCTCGCCTTTTCTTTTTTGCTTGTGGCAGCAACAGTAGCTTGCCGAGTGAAAATTTTGGGATAAGCTAGAATAAAAAGGCTGGCTACTTGCGTCGTGTGTTGCCACAGCATGAGCCAGGTCGGCCAGAATGGGATTCTGTTACCAAGCTTACACCTTCAGGCTTCTTCCCTGCTGCTAACGACTCAACAACTTAAGGGGGGGGAGGGGTGTTTTCTTTTTTTTTTCCTCTTAGTGATTTCCTTTTCATCTCCTGTTGGTCTCTTTGATGCTTCTTGTTTGTGTCTATGGGTATTACAATAAATTGCGTATTAAATTCATAGAAGAAGTTCGGTAAATAATCAGGGCATCCCTAGGCTAAAGCAATAGTGATGTGATGGCGGTGGTGGTAGCTGTTGAGTGAGAGGCACGTGTACTACATCTAGCACTTGGCGTAATAGTGAAAACGTAAAAAACGTAACAAAGACAGTAGAGGAAAAGGCACTTCAGCTGAACAAGAAGTTCCTGATATGAGGTATAAAGATAACACCGGCACGCTTGGCTCTCCCCACAAGCACATACACATATTGACAAACATCAAACCCGCAACATCACAAACGCACTTGTGTGTGTGTATGTACATGTCTTCGGACCAGCCGATGGCGATGGCCAAGAGGGAGCTTGAGCAGCAAATCAACGCACGGCAAATAAGTCTTATCGCAGGTGTGGCTCGCTGTAATGGCCATATCGTGGGCCTACTTGGGTGGCCGGTAGGCAATATTCGCATCCAGAAACACATATACTACTAGTACCATATATATTGGTGATGGTGCGTGCGCGGGAGATATTAAACGGGATTTGGCTGATTACAAGATTGTCCGCTCGAGGGGAAGAATGAAGAGGTTTACAGGTGTTAGGGTGGAAATATGCCGGATATATTGGCATCCATTACAGTACCCATTGATTAGTCTTTGGGTGTGGACTTTTTGGTCTTTTGGCGCCCGGTCGACTACGACATTAGCTCTTGGTCTTGCTTTGCGCTTGCTGATTTGACTTGGCCAGCTAATTAGCCATCCCATCCGGCCGTCTTGTCGTATCGGTGGTCTTCTTGGTGCTCCTTGTCCTCCTTGTTCCTCTTTGTCCTCTCTTCCTTTGTCCCTCTCACTCTTGCTCACTCACACGCATTCACACGCATTCGCATTCACACATACTCACACACACACACTCTCTCTCTCTCTCGCTCTCTCTCTCTCTCTCTCTCTCTCTCTCTCTCGCCTCGCCCCTCGCCTGCCGCCTCCTCCACTTCCGCCGCCGCCCCTTCTCTTATTACCGCATTCTCGTCTCATCTTTCCTATCGTCAAGTCAGCCCAGAAATACAAGAGATTTACTAAATCGGTTCAGCGAGGTCCTTTGATCCTCTTTCTTCTTCCTCCTGTTCTTCCCCGTCCATAATGGCCTGATGCCCTTTCCCCTGAAGCTATTGAAGTGTGAATCTAGATCCTCCATACTCCATGGAGCCAGGATGGAACAGGGTAGCGCAAGACCAGGATCAGCCATGGTCACAGGGTGGGGGAGTGGGCAGTTCTTCAGTTGGCCCAGAGTGCAAAGACAAGGGTCACAGGAGCGATAACAAGGGTTAGCTTATACAGGAAAGTGAGGGGATGGGTTACGTTCGGAGTGGCGCCTAGGAACTGGCGAGGTAGTGAGAATAAAAGGAAAAATAAAATACGAGGAAAGACTAAAAACCATGAGAAAATATTAGAAAATATTAGAAAATAGATGAAAAGAAAAAAGCGAAAAATAATCATTAAGGGCACAGGGGGAAAATGTGCATAGCGATGTAGCAGATGCAAGCCCCCAATCCTGCTTCGTTGGGCGGTTTTCTTTTCTTTTTCTTCGCCGTTGCTCCTCTTATACCCGTCCTCAACAACAAAGGAACAAGTACGCTACAGGCCAGCCCCATTCCTCCCTCTTTCGCCGTCTTGTCTTCCCTTTTTTATGTTATAAGCCAAGTGTTATAGGAGCTGACTGTATGTGAATCCGGGCCAAAGCTTTTTTCTTCTCCTTCTTCTTCTTCTTCTTCTTCTTCTTCTCTCGCTGGAGCTGTGATCGCCTGGTGCACTGGCACTGTTAAGAGCTTCCTGGCTGTTTCTAACCTTGTGTTATATAATATACCTACTTGCATACTCACTTACATGTACGGTACGCACAGGTATAATTGCGTGGCTTGCTAGTGCATATTTGGGGCGGGGGCTTGCCCATACTACCACGTCGTCTCGGGGCTTCTTTTCTTTTTATTTCTTCCGCTAGGCTTAGGATCAGGAACCAACAGTAAGAACAGCAACAGCGTCCACCACGCGGCTTTAAACAGGTTTTCCCCAGTTTTTTTGTGCATTGTGCAAAAAATAAACAAGAGAACAGGTTTTTTGTGTCAATATCAAGACAGGGTCAGCCTTCATCTCAGCCGAGGCCCTACTTATGCCCTATTTATGTCACTCTTCAGCGAGCCAATAGCAGCAGCCCAGCAAGTAATAGTACTGTGCACTATTTGTGCAGGTAGGAACAATGAAATTGTTTTGTGTTATTTGTGCGACAGTGACGTGTTTTTGGACAAAATAGGCAACTGTGAGAATAAAGAACAAAGGCCACAAAAAAGAAGCACCAAGCCCTAGGGTTAGGGCTAACACTCACCGATGTCGTAGGCTGAACACCCTGGATGCAGCATCTCCAGCACATGAGTAAATAGTCTTGAGGCACGCAGCAAAGCACAGAACAACACAAAGCAGCACATAGCAGCACAGAGCAGCACATAGCAGCGCAGAGCAGCGCAGCAGCTCTCCTGGGGAGCTTCACTCAAGCGTCAAGCTTCCCTGGTTAGCACCAGTCAGTCAGCCATGGCTGGCGGGAGAGGGAGGAAGGGGACCATCGGTCCTGATACCCAGTCTTGATGCCCAGCCGATGCTCAGTCCTGATCCTGGCCCTGGCCTTGATCCTGGCCTGCTTGGTATTCTTCCTCCCCAGCCCGCCGTAGTATTATCAAGTACCACCCGCCGACACTAATGTTGATAGACAGGAGAGACAGCTTGGAATGGCAATGTATAGCGAGCAAAATAACCTGTCACATACCCTCGTCTTTTCGTTTCTCTCGTTTCTCTTGTCTCCCTCGTCCCTTTCTTGGCTCATTCTCGTTCATTCTCGTTCATTTTTCTTCATTCTCCCTCCTGGCCCCGGGTCCCTTTGTTTGTTTACTGTGTTTCAGACGCTTCCCTTGTCGTTACCATTGTTAGAAGTTAAGGCAAAGGAGGGATAGAGGACAGGCCAGGGCTAGGCCAGGGCCACGGCTGGCAACCTTCTCTTGTTTCTGATGGTCTCGCCCGTCTCGTCTCGTCTCGCTGTCTCGTTTTCTTTCTTTCTGCAAGCGCAATCCCACTGAGCGTGATTGCCTGCTGCAATGTGTTGATATTAGCCTGCATGCTAGCGTATGCGCGATGCAGGTAAAGGGGCAGCGCAGGGTAAAACTTCCTCCCTGCTTTTGGCCTTTTAAGCCCAATGCAAGAGGCCAATTCAAACAGAGAGAAACTGGAAAAAAACCTTCGCTCCAAGGCTCTAAGTTCGTATCCAACTTTTCCAACTTTTCTCATTATTTTATTTCCCCGTGGCTAAAACTGCCAAAATGCACAAACTCAACAAAAGAAAGCAAATGCCCCTCAACCAGTGAGGTCGAGAGCACCAGTACGTTCTCACTGTGCGAATGATCAGCTTTCTAGATTCCCCAGGTGCAGGCTAAATTCCGGCCCGAGAGGAGAGAATCTGGGTTTCGGTCTTCTATATTAGGGTTAAATACTCGATGGCTAAGTGGGCAGGAGAACCAAACTTTCGCAAATTGGCTTAACTGGCCCTGCTAGGGCTCTCCTCTCTGCGGTTAGCCGCCCGCCAAACCTTCTTCCTCCAGCCGAAGCCAGTGATTCCTTTTGCCTTGATTGGAAAATAAGAAGGGCGAGGCAAAAAACGTGGAAGCCACTTATCATGAGTGACAAAGGCTTCAGCCGAAGACTGAGACTGCGAAGAAGAACGCACATGTATAAAGGTCCCTCCGTCCCCATCCTCCATCCTCTTCGAGGCAAGACTAAGACTGCCTGTATAAGTTTCAGCTTCACATATTTCGACTTGCAGCGTAGCACCACAGCCCGAGTAGCAGTAGCACAATTCATTGGGCTATGCATGAATAACGTACGTTCGTTGCAAGAAGTATACTTTCCTCTTCTCTCTCACTCCCGTTCCCCTTTTAGTTGTTTGTGCTCTTTAGCCCACAGTGGAAGAACGTTTTTTCTCAAGTTGGGAGGGCTGACCATGACAACCCCCCAGTTTGACAATGTCCCCCCCCCCCCCCCCAGCTAGTCCCTCTTTGTACTCTTTTTGTGAAGAGGGGGATAAGAATAGACTAGACGCCATATCACTCGACTAAACAGGGTCCTTTTGTTTTTATTTTTGTGCCTATCAAAAGGACGCATTGCCGCCGTTAGATGAGAAGCAATTTGCCAGCACACCAAATATAAGGGCTGGGCTGAGGTGTGTGGTCTTTTAGATCCGGGTTTTTTGGTTTCGCTCTTGACGACAATGTTGCACGAGCACAACGCAGACACAATACCAAGCGATATAATCTCCTGCTGGTTGCCAAGTCAGACTCGCAATACTACTGCTACTGCTACTAGGAAGCAGGCTGCTTGATGTTGCTGAACTTGGGGCTCCGTTAGCCATCCCCCATGTATCCCTGGGCTAGGCTAGGAGGGGGAGGGAGACGCGACATCGTATGTACGTTGTGGACTGCAAAGCTTGCACGTGGAAAAGAAGGCAGGCCTGAAGCCCCTTCCCCCTTCCTCCTTCTCCTGTCTTCATAAACAGGAAACAAAAGCGGAAGAAACATGGGAAGGCCCGGGAAGCCCAGGAAGGAAGGGGGAAGGTGGAAGGCTTCGCTTGAAAAGCAGGAGGAAGAAGAAAGAACAGGACCAGAACGCAGGAGTAACTCAGCATAACCATGTCCATCCTCCCTCTTCCCCCCGCCTCCACCACCCATTGACTCTCTCTTTTCTCCGTCCTCCCTCCCCGTTCACGCGCCCCCGGCTCTTGTTGCGCGAAAAAAAAATAAAAACGACAAGAACAAGCCAGGTTCGCTTTTTGTCCCGGTAAACCAACAAGAAACAACAAGAACGCAAGTCCAAGATTGCAGTGTCACTCTCCTGAAAATCACCACGTCGTTGTCTTGACCTGCTGTAGCTTTTGTTCTGTTTGCCTATGTCAGGGGAGACCTTTTGAATGAACTATCATGAAGGGAGGGGAGAGGGGGATTTCTCTCTGACTTTTCAGCCTTGATTTATTTTCACATAGGAGAGAGAGGAAAGGCAGACAGCGGGTACGGCTTCTGTTTTTTTTTTTTTTTGCCTGGATCAGCAGTCGTCTGGGGATGGGAGGACGGGGAGGGGCTTTGAGTAACTCCATTGTATAACTCTATAAAACCGAGTGAACTTTCACTTCCCCCTTGTTCCCTACCCTATGTCGCCTGCTCTGGGCTTCCTTTTCTCTCATTTCATTCTTTCCAACAACCAAAAGAAACCACGGAAAACAAGAGAAGAAGAAGCAAGAAAGAAAAGAAAAGAAAAGCTCCGATACGGGAATAGAAATTCTTTCCCCGTCTGTTTGGGATCTTGTCCATATTTCTTTTTCTTTTTTCTTTTTTCTTCCTTCTCTTTCTCATTCTTCCTCTCTCAACACACAAGCCAGGCGAGCTTGGTTTCAAGTTGCTGCGGAATTACAAGCTTTATTGGAAATTGACGGCCTGTCCTGCCTGGCTGACCTTTGGCATGGCCTGTCCTGGCCCTGTACCGCTGATGGCTGTTCTATAGCTCTTGGTTTCCAGTTCATATGTTGTGCGTTGTTAGGTATGGGTATGAACCGGCGAGCTGCTGTTAGCGCTATATTCACCTGTGATATAAGATGGAAGTCTAAGGAGATCACCAGCACATGGCTTTGCTAAATTTCCATAGCAACATAGCACATAGCACAACATTGTCCTGGAAATTGGCTGACCAGCTCGTTATTGTGTTGGAGCATATATCCAGTGGTATAGCTATACAATTAAACTGCTAAAATACCGTCTTCTTTTCCTGTTCTCCTCGTTTCTCACATCAAACGTCCGTCCACCAGGAGAGGAGTGAAAAAAAGACATGGAGAAAAAAACACGGACCAGGCCAAGCCTTGCGGACAATTCCGACCGGGCTCAAGGGCGAAGAGAACAAACCGGAGGCTAATAAAAAAGAGGAGAGGAGAGGAGAATGGGTAGACAGGTGTGGGAAGTGGGAGAGCTGCCGATATTGGTATTAGTGTTGCTATAAGATCACCAAAACAGGAAGAGAGTGTGGGACGCAAACGTGGATGCGAATATGGGTGTGGGAGGCGTGGGAGTGCTGTGACAGTGAGGACGCACGTATAACATTATCATGAGCTTAAGCATCTCTGCTTTTTCAATGGATGTACGTATCGTACATAACGGTGTACTTTAAGTACCGTGCAGCAACATCAAGCAGCACCAAGATGCAAGGACACGCTGCATATCCACACACACACACACGCATCCATTGCGGCTCCGGCTCTAGCCAGCCCAGCCAGTCCACTTTTGAGCCCAGTTCCAAGCTGCAAAGGTAAGCTAAGGCGTACGTGAATAACATGATAGGAACTGAGAAAAAAAAGCAACGTCGCTCAGGCCAAGGCCCAAGAACCAAAACAGTTAGTTTGAATGCAATCCCAGACAGAGGGACACAGAAGAAGGGTGAAAAGAAAGAGCCAGAGTACACGCTCTGTGCGTGCTTGGTCTGCCACTCATAGGTAGACATGGCTGCCTGTTGTCAACCACCTACTGGTCGTCTCTGCCTCATACAACCACGGGTAAAGAACGAACGTAAGCACTCACTGGGGTTCTGTCGTCCATTTCAAGACAATGAACAGCAAGGAAAGCAGAATAACGGGCCAACTTACCCCATCCCGTCTCCTCTCTTTCCCCTCATCTCCCTCCCTCCCTCCTATATATGCACTGTAACACCAGAGCTCAGCATAGCAACATCCTATCCCCGCCCCTCCCAGGACTCACAGTCCAGTCAGGGCAGAGAATAGCAACGCAGGCTCCTATCTCTTCTTATGTCTTGACCAAAAACACACCTGTCCGCCAACGGGGGGAAGGCAGTGAAAAAACCCCAAAAAAAACAAGGAATCAAAAATGCAACAGCACAGCCTAGGCATGCAATGAAGGTGTCTTTTGCGTGCGTTGGGATTATGATTCTATTAGAGGTCTATAGGCCTAGGCTACTTGGCACAGAGCAGATCATCATTACTATACTATGGTCCTATATGCACGTTGTAGCGGCGGGCCGCAGCAGTCTCAGCTTAGATGTGAGTTTCGATTTGTTTCCTTTTTTTATGTTTCGTGAGATTTCCCGCTTGTTGCTACCATTTGACTGCATGTTGGCGCTGAAAACAACGGCCGCATGCCCCAGAGGAGAAACACAACCAGGTCACCATGCAGAAGCAGGAGACAATGAGAGTAAAGAGGGCTAGAAAAGAGAGGAAAAGGACCATGGCTCATCCAATGTCAACCAACTTCGAAGCACACACATCCCCTTCCTCTACTTTCCCTCTCCCTCCTGTCTCGTCTAGTCGCCCACTATTGTCTGGTAGCCACACTCTGGGTCACAGGGGCCTCGGGCACAACTCGGTAGCCTGCTTACAAACATGCCCGCCCACCTTTCGATTTCCGGATATATCCCATCCCCCCCTTTCTACTTCCTTCTCTCTCCCAATTTACCCGTCACTGTTAGCTTCTGCCTGTTCTTTTGGGCCTTGACGTGTTGTTTTCTCAGCATTGTGTGCACAGCCGGCAGTATATACGCCTTGTCAAAACCTGCTGTAAATGCTGACCTTCTTTTGCCATCATCATCTACCTCCTTCACCGCTGCTTTTTTGTTCTTCTTCCTTCGTCTTTCCCTCCAGGCCTTGTCGTGAGTCTGATGATTTATGCCGTAGTTCCAGTTCTAGGACGATTCCCCTCTATTGTACTGTTAATAATACAGCAAACCCTAATAAAATGGTTTTCACATATTAACCCTAGTGATGTTTGCACATTACATTTTGTGGCTTGATTTGTTGTACAACCTACATCCCATCTATGCCTTATTAGGCTTCTTGTTGCGCTGCCAAGATGATAGACGGTAGCTCTTCATTGTTCTCTTTTTCTTTTTACCTTCCCTCTTCTTCTCTCACTGTTTTAAGAGTCTCCGGTTTTTATTTTCCCTCTCCTCTTCACACTCGCGTTTCGTTGTTATCGTTGCATGTTCCCATTCTCGTGTCCGGGCGGCTGCAGATCTGCCACATGACAAAGGGCACACCCAGGCTAAAAAGGGAAACGGTGAGTGAGGACAAGCTAGACAGACAGGCACACATTGGGGTGCGGAGGAATAACACATAAATACAAAGGCGGCAAAAGCAGACAAAAGGCCCTTGCGGAGTCGAACATTGCAGCCCAAAGAAAGAAGCGACGACGGGAGGCGAGGAGCACGGAGAGATGAGGGAATGAATATGCTGGGAGCTGTGGGAAGAAGGGGGGGGGGACAGAGGCGAATAGCGGAATAGCGGAATAACAGAAACAAAAATACCATATCCAAGTAGCAAGAGGAGCGGGAGGAAAAGAAAAAGGTAGGTTAGGTATCCATTAAAATCAAACTACATATGATCAATTACTGCCGAGTCTGGCGGGGAACGGACGTGGTCGTCTCTGAGGATTGTCCAGATGCCATGCGCCAAAGTGAACCGAGCGAGAGAAGTGGCGGGAAATGTACAGAGAGGAAAAGAAGGCAGTTGAGAAGAAGAAGTGATAAAAAAGAAAAAAAAAAGAAGCTTAGCCTGAGCAGAAAGTGAGGGAGGAGTACAAAGACAAGAGGATGAGGGAGAGAGACAGGAAGAAAGATAGGAATAGAGGACAATACAAACAAAAAACAAAGAATAGCAGTGGAGAGGAACGTCGTGCTCCTAAGCCAGCAAGTCTCACAGATAGACGAAGCACCGAAGCACACAAGGCACTACGGCAACAATGTGCGGGCTGATGCCTCAGCCAATGACTTGGTCACGATACGGATGTAGACGAACGCCAGACATGACAAGACGGGACACAAGGCCTTACATCAGAACATACGAGGTGGTGTCGAGCGCAGGGCGGGTTCCAGTCTCTTGACAAGAGAATTGCGTACTTTCTCTTTTGCATTGCTGCACCATGCTCAGCCCAATCCGCTCTTTTGTTTCTTCTTCCTCTGCTTTTCCACGCTCGCATCTTCTCGTCAGAGCTGCATTGCATCTGCACAGCACACTTGACCATTTCTCCCCTCTGCCCCTGGTATATTCTTTCCCCCTTCCCTCCCCACATCAAGAATCAGCACCTCCATCCGCTACTCCTCCGCCGCCCAGCGCTTCTCGCGCAAACACAACTCAGTATCTGGCTTGCGTGTCCCCTGGAACTCGGCCTTCCACGCCCAGTACTCGCCTAGACGGACGTTGGCATACGACGCATAGTCAAAATCGATTTCGGAGATGACGGCCTGGATCTGCGACCAGATGCCCCAGTAGAAGCCAGGAATGCCACGGAAAAGGTCAACCTCGATAAAGAGCTTCTGGCTTTCGTTCTCAAGCTCCTCCGTGAGCAGAGGCGTAGCAGCGGTCCCATTGCTCAGGTTGGTGGTCGGATTGGCGCCGTTGCCGTCCTTCTTAGCAAAGTAGGTGGCAATGTAGTTGCGGATGAAGGAGAGACGCTGCGCCTTGGAAGGCATGACGTTGTAATCGCACTCGAAGCCGCCCCACTCGGCGAAGTGGTTGCAAATATCAAAGGCGGCTGGCGACGGTGTAGCGTATTCATAGTCGATGAAGCAAACCGTCAGGTCCTGATCGGAGCCCGAAGCCGCCGTCACGTCCTTGGGTTCGACGATAATGTTGCCATGTAGTAGATCGCAATGGGCAAACACAAGCTATGAGTAAGAAACAAAACAATGATCAGCACGAATGGCCCATGTCTTTTGCGGGGAGGGCAGGGGGTCATAGTAGCACATTGGTTTGCTGTAAAGAGAGGGTGAGAAGGGTCTGGCGCTATATCATTCATGTACTCACCCCATTCTCGCCCAGAGTTGGCCGGCCGCCTAGCAGCTCTCGCAACCACTCGAACTCGGCCTGGAGTGTCGACTGGTTATTTTTCTGGCTGTCCGTCTGTGTCGGCAAAGCCAGAATCCACTTTTGCAGCACCGTCCACATATTGGGGACCGGCTTTCCGCTTGTTGCACTGCGGGCTCTGCCCTGTGTGGGGATAGTGGTGTTGGTGGCAGTCTTGCCGCTATCCTTGGCAGCAATGCAGGGCACTGTCGCATGCCATTCAGCCAGCCTCCGGGCTACGGCAGTAAATATCTCAGGTCGTCTCAGGTCCTCAGGGTGGGTCACAGTGCCACGGATGTAGCGGTACAGCATGCCGTTCTGGAAGCGGGCGAGCAGCTCGGGGGCCAGGTCGTGACGCATGAGTAGCTCGTGGTTCTCGGCCTCGCGCTCGCGATCGATGATGACGTCGGTGCCGTTACCGTAGGCGCGCAGTAAAAAGGCATGCTTGTCGGCCTCGTCGGCGGAGCGGGTGCCGTTCGCCGTGTTGATGATCTTGAGAAGCGTGTTGGTGATGCCGTCGGTGCAGCGCACAATCTTGACGCCATCATTGAGCTTGTTGCCGTCGACCGACACCCAATCAGGTTCAATGGCCTTGATGAGCTCGATGGAAGAGGCTTCCGAGTTGTGGCTGTCGTAGGAGAGGGGCAGGAAAGGAATACTCTTGTGTTGGCCATTGATAGCTGTGGCCACAGGCTCAGAGTGGCGCAGATCTGTGTGGGCGGTCATGGCAGCGTACAAGACAGAAACGTGATTCCAAGTGCGACAGGATTTGTGGCGGGCAGTGATAGCGGTGGGCGACGATATCTGGCTGTATGTGGTTGTATGTGTGAGGGGGGGTGGGTGTTGGCTGTGATGGGGCGAGTTGTCTGGTGATACAGGCGGGAAAAAAAGACCTGTGGCAAAGAAGCAGGTATATTCTCTTTCTATCGAGTCGTGAACGTCGTCTAGTGGGCTAAGGCCGGGATGCGAGAAGAACGGGCGAACAGAATATAAAGCAAAGAAGGAAAAAAACAAGATCGCTAAGCTCAAGGGCTCTAGAGGAAGAAAAGGAGACTTAGGGTTTGCTTGCTTTGTATGGCAAAACGTAGGGCGTTGCAAGGAGAGGAGCAAAAAAGCAGGCCGAAAGGGAATTGCGCAGTTAGTCGAAGAATGAGCGTCCTTCTTGAAAGCCAACAATGAAAGACCGCCAATTGAGAAATGAAGACGACAAAGGAGCGAAGGAAAAGGAAGAGCAGGAAAGGGAGAAAAGGAGGCACGAGACAAGGCACCAGAATTGGCTTGGTGGTGGTTGTTGAAGGAGTTGGCTGGTCAGAGAGGAGCCACAACACAGGAAGAAGATAAGATCCAGCATAACTCAACAGAAATACAACAAACCCTAACGGGTAAGAGTTGCGGAAACTAATGCCCCCTTCAGGCGTTTTAGGCTTCCATTTTGGCTGCTGCTTCTGCGGTCCTGTGTTGCGTTGTTCTGTGCATCTCTCCTGTGCCTCGAGTCCCACAATCACATGTCTCCTCTCCTCATTCTTGCTCCCACCTCAACAACTTGTTGGGCAGTTTGGTCTTCGCGCCTCTCCAGCCTTCTGATGGCCAATTCGCTAGATTATTTCCCATCTGATATAGCACCTTAACAATCCCCTCTTCCCTTCTTATCTGCCTGCACAAAGCGTCTCTTCCTTCAACTCGGCCTGGGACAACACTCGAGATAGAGAGACATTTTGGAAATGCATGTGAAAGAGGTTCTGCAGCCATTTGTCTCGCTCCCTGCGCCAAGTTGCCCCTCTTGTGTTCTTTGCAGGGCCAACAGAGACCTTTTTTTTTTCCTTGTCAAGCTTGAGGGGTGTTCAACACCAAGAGCGAAGGGACAGGAAAAGCTCTACTGCAGACCCCAACAGGCGGCAGCTTGCTCCCAAACCCGTGCCAGCTGCCAGAGGCATCGGTCAGCTGTCATGTGTCATGGCTAGTAAGCATCACCCCCAGGTACTTGGCACCGGTGACTTGTAGCCTCTCACCTTAGCATCAACTTATACAGGCACACCACTCATGTAGAGCGTCTAAATGTCCTTCCCAGTGCTGCCAAACAGTTCGACGCTCATCGCGGTGGCTCTGGTGATGAACCGGTCCCACGACGATGGCCCTAGCTTCGTTTTTCACTATCCGCCTAAAGTCTCACCATTTGACGACAATGAGGAGAAGGCCTCGCCTGACGATCTGATTATTGAACGGCTTTCCCAGCCCGAGGAAGAGGCTTTGGGAATAGCCGGCCATAAAAAGTCCACTAGTCTGCAGTGGTCGCGAGACGATGTTCTTCAGCCGGGAAATGCCGATAGCATGCCGTGGGAGACCTTTGTGGGACTACCAACGCGAGACCTGGCTAGCATCCTAACGCCCAAACGCTCATTTCACAAGAAGCTGTTCCATTTGTCTCTAGACCCCATTCATTGCATTGCGTGTCCGATGCATGTGCCCGAAGGCGGGATCTGGCGGAGGACAAGGAAGAAGAAGAATAAGGGCAAGTCGGTGGCTTCGACAAATGCCACTAACATGACTAACAAAAAGGAAAGGGAGAAGGAGAAAGAAGAGTCTGTTTCCCCCAAGACAACAGTGGAAAATGCCCAGAGTGTCCCTGTTGCAAGGCTTGATGAGGCTGTCGCAAAGCTGAGAGGAACAATTGTCACTGACGATGACGATGAAGAAGACAGCCAGGCCGAACTTGGGGAAACTGGCGGCGGGCATGACGAAGAGGCGGGCGAGAACCAAGCAGAGCAGACAGCAAGAGACAGCGAGCATCATGAACCGGCAAAGGAAAAAGACAAGGAGAAAGATGCAGAAAAAGAGAAAGAGAAGGAAAAAGACCGACCCCAACAAAAGCCAAGTCCTATGACCATGTTCAACCTCGTCTTCTTCCTTAACCCCAAAAAGCATGAGACCAATGAGCTGGTTGAGAATATCTATAGACACGTCCTGAAAAAGACCACCCGCATCTTCAAATACAGCCAGCAGCAGAGCGACTTTGTGTGGAAGGAGTCTAAACGCATTTTGGCCACCAAAGACAAGGGCCGCGAAATGAGTATGTTTGCCTTGTTATACTACACTACGCAATACGTGCTTCAAAAGAGCAGGGAGGGGAAATGGGCGGGTCAGATGTGTGCTGGTATTTGGATCGTTTGCTAACCTTTTGCATAGAAGCTTCTATGAACGATCTTTGGCTGGAAATTATGCGCACTTCGTCCCTGGCCGCTGCAATCCGCGAGCTCTATACAGCCGTTAGCAACAACCGCATCGCAACTCTACAGCTGGAAACTGCTGGAGGAACGCTCTCACCCTCTGTGCAAATACCCTTCCCTAACTCCATCTCAGAGCTGCCAGCTGAGGGTGCTATCCAGCAGCAGGGCATCTGGCTCACTACAGCACATATGACAATTAGCGACGACAACAACTCGGACGAGCCTGAAATGGTGGACCGCACATTCGGCCTGTTGTTGTTGGGAAGCGACAAGAAAATTATCGCCGAGCTAGAGTCCGATCCAGACCCAACTACCGTCGCCATGGTAGAGTTCGTGCGTCTTGCATCTCAGCCAAATAACACGTGAGTTAAATAAACCGAGATCACCCCCCCCAACCCCCCCCCCCTCCTCCATCTCCCCAC
>JAXCEX010000134.1:0-72948 GCA_038382965.1 Ceratocystis huliohia | reverse complement strand
TTGCGCTTCGCTCGGCGAACCTCTATAGTGAACCTTGCAGAGGGTTAATTCTGTCCGGTAGCCAATCCGGCGTCGTTTGATCTCTGTGATTCCCGTAGACGTTAAATATATTCAAGTTCAAGTTCAATTCTATATAATACACTGTTCACCTAGGTGAATCAAAATACGGCTAGCCTATACAAGGAAGGGCATAGCAGCACGTAATTTACATAAGACATGCAGAATGGTCCAGCCAGTGACGGCCTTGACTATCTACATTCACGGCTCAAAAGATAAAACTTATCTAGCTTACCGGTTCATCGACTCATCGGCTTGGAAGCTGCTGCGATCTTTTGCTCTAGTATGCGAACTGTGCTCTTGGGAATGCGAAGACGATGGCACAGGACAAGGGCACCTGTCAGCAGTGCTAGAGCGCCAGCTTGGTGAGTGGCAGCTAGATGGGTGGGAACCATATAGATTAGCGTCGAAATGCCTAGAGCGGCCTGCAGGCAGACCAGATGCACTAGACCAAGCGTGCCTTTCCTGACATTAGGTGGCAGTGCCGCAGCTAGAGGGCCGCGGCGTGAGTATGCAAACAGAGCTATAACGCAAGAGAAGGTGGTCATGGCTAGGATGCGGTGGTCCAGCTGCACGAGACTAGGGTTTTCCAGTATGTTGCGCCACCACAAGTCACTGCCATCAGCACGCCGACTGTAGAAAGAGTCCCACAGCTCGGCAGCCGGTGGTGTCAGCCCTAAGCCCATCATGGGGAATTCATTATAGATCAACCCAGCGTCGAGGCCAGCAACTAGGGCGCCTGACATGGCGGTTGCGAAAATCAGAGCAGTGATGGCAGCGGTGATTGTGCGGAAGCGTGTAACAGCTGGCACAGCCAGGGCGCGGGCTAGTTTCAGGCCTGCAGTAGGATCAGCAAGCAGACGCCGCGTGCGCAGAACTGTCACAGCTGACAGCAGCATCCAGGAGTAGCAGACAAAAGCAGTGCCCAAGTGAGCGGCTAAACGGTACTGCGAGACACGCGGGTGTGAGCCAGGCGCAAACAAATCGTCCTTCAAGCCCGACTTGACCATCCACCAGCCAATGAAGCCCTGGAAACCAATTAGAGTGGAAATACCAAGCAGGTTAGTGGCCATTCTGCGTGAAACACGCCGGCGGGCAATGAAGTACAGTGCAGGAAGAACAAAGGTGATGCCGACAGTGCGGCCCCAAAGACGGTGTGACCACTCCATGAAGTAGATCTTCTTGAATTCATCTAAAGTCATGTTGGGGTTCAGGATGGCATATTCAGGCGAGGCTTTATACTTGGTAAACTCGGACTCCCAGTCCTCCTCATTGCGAGGTGGCATGGAGCCTGTTACAGGACGCCACTCGGTGATACTCAGACTAGAGCATGAGGTTAGGGTTAGCTTTAGGATTGTGATGATCGTGGAGATGGGGAGCAGGGCAGGAATGAACAAAGAGAGGAGAGTAAGAGGGGAAAGGCAAGGAAAAGTTTACCCAGACTCAGTCAGGCGCGTAAGACCGCCCCAGACAACAATACCAAAGACACTAACAGCACTAGCAATGAGCCAGACAGCGACAGCCTTAGAAGTGGTTTTTTCCGGGAACGAGGAAGGCGAAGGGGACGAAGAAGACGAAGAAGACGAAGAAGATGAAGAAGATGAAGAAGGCGAGGAAGACGGCGAAGAAGTAGAGGCGGGTGCCACCTGCATCTTGATCTTAGGAGCAGCGGCAGCAGGAGCGCCAAGCTTGTGAGATGCATTGCTAAACATGCGCATCTGCATCTTGACAGCAGCGAGAGACTGGAAATTAGACTGCTTTACAGACATGGCAACCATATAGACGCTAGGACGAGGCGCTAAACTGAGAGGAAGCGGGAGACATTGGCGGGTAGCAGCAGCCAGCACCGGGGCCGGGCCCGGAGCAAGTTTGAGGGCCAACGGCAAACGCCGGGCACCAGGCATAAGAAATGCCATGTTTAAGAGAATCCAAGCTGCTTGATTGCGCAGCAGTAAGAGCAACAATAACACGGAAAACCGAGAAATGAGGCTCTAGGGCTCTCAAGATGCCAACCAGCAAGATGCTAGCGACCTTCTGAAATCATTCGATTTTTATTGGCGATGTTAAAAAGAAAACGCCACATTCTATGATCGAGATGTGGCGGGATTAGAGTTGAGTGTGGCGCTAGTGCCATACTAAAAAAAAAAAAAAGCTCTCCGCCTTGACTTTTGGACGGCAGAAAAAACTAGACGCAAAAAAATAGAGGATGTTATCAATGGGCAACATTTGGACCAAATAACTAAACCTACCCTACACATCAAACCATACATACACAGAAACACATATACATTTACAATGCCTGGGCGTCAATCACATGGCCGCCAGTCGCATGGCAGGCCCCTAACAACTGGCCCTAAGAAGAAAACTGCTGCACCCAACAGACGAAGCACAGCCCGAGCGCAAGCAACCGCCCTAGATGCATACAACATCGCCGCAAAGCAATTTCCGCAGAAAGAGAAACGCACACCTCGCTCACGATTCATGGACCTTGAGGAGGACGAGAATGAATCTGAAGAGACTGCCGAAGCTAGCAGAAGGAATCGCCACAACAACGACGAGGATGACGAGGATGACGATGACGATGACGATGAGGGCGATCGTCGCCCAGCGCAAAGACGTGGCCGTAGAGAGGACGATGGCTCGGATGTCGAATATGGAAGCGATGAATCAGGCAATGAGTGGCGCATCAACGGGCGGATTCATGAAGACGAGGACTCGGAGTTGGACAGCGACGAGGCCTTTGGCGAGAGCGACCAGGAGATGTTTTCTGGCTATGCCTTTGGTGGGAGCACATCTAAGTCAAAAAAGGTTCGATTAACCATGCGAAATAGCGGATATGGCGCGCACTCAATACTAAACTTTACTAACACTGTTTGATACACAGACAAACTCTGACGATGAAGAGGAATACGACTCCGATGCAAGCTCTCTAGGATCTGATGCTGTAGACCTTGCTACAGCTCTTGACATGGCTGAAGCAGAGTCTTCGGAAGAAGAGGCTCAAGAAGCCGACTCCGAGTCTGCTTCTGACTCTGAAGACTCCAGCTCGGAAGAAAATTCCGAACAAGATTCCTCTGATGAGGAATCCGACGATGATGTTGACGGCCCTACCAAGCAAAAAATCACTCTGAAGGAGTTGGCTAGCGAGTTTGCTGGGTTTGACGATGATGACGACGATAAGGCCATATCTGCCGGCAAGCAAAAAATTAGCCTCGGCGATCTAGGCCTAATAAAAACCCGCGATGCCAACATCCGCAAGTCCGTCAAACTTCTGAGCAAGGAAGAAGCAGACCCCCGCGGTGCCAACGCCAAGCTTGCCGTACCGCTAGCCCCACTGCAGCAGGCCCAGGTCACGCGCAAAGTTGCTTTCGAGAAGTCAGCCGAGACTCTGGATCGCTGGACCGAGACCATCAAGGCCAACCGCCGCGCCGACCATCTCCAGTTCCCTCTGCTTCAAGACACCCCCAATGCTAGTCTCTCGTCCAAAGAATTCCGCCCCATCACAGCAGCCAATGCCTCTAACGAGCTTGAAAAGACCATGCTTGATTTACTTGCGCAAAGTGGCATGTCACTCGAGCGCCCAAAGAAAAAGCCCATGGACGACCAAGGCAACGAGCTCACACCCGAGCAAGTTGCCGAGCTTGTGAACAAGCGCCGCAGGGAGCGTGAGATGCGTTCACGCGAGCAAAAGCGCGCTAAGCGAATCAAGAAGATCAAGAGCAAGGCTTACCACCGCATCCACCGCAAGCAAGCACAAAAAGACGAGATGGCTATCCGCGCTGAGATGGAGGCTAATGGCGAGCTAGACTCAGAAGCCGAGCGTGAGGACGCTGCCCGCAAGCGTGCGCTAGAACGTGTAGGTGCTCGCCACCGTGATAGCAAATGGGCCAAGGCCAACTCGCGCACCAAGCGGGCCGTCTGGGATACAGACTACCGTGAGGGAATTGAGGACATGGCTCGTCGCGAGATAGAGCTTAAGCGCCGCATTGAGGGCAAGGACAGCAGTAGTGACTACTCCGACGACGATGACAGCGACAACGATAGTGATGCCTCGGGAGAAGACAATGATGCGGACGAAAAAACGCGCTTACGCCGGCAGTTGGCCAAGCTCAAGGCTGAGAGAGACAATGATGGCTCGTCCAGCCAGCTCAACAAGATGGACTTCATGCAGCGTGTAGAGAGCCAGCGCGCACACGAAAATGACACCATGATCCGCGAAATCGAGCGTATGCTAGCATCGGACAACGAGGAGGAGTCGGATCCTGAAAACATGGTCAACGGCCAGGTTGGTCGCCGGTCATTTGGAGGTGCCCGGACCAATGAGGCTAGGATTGAGACAGCCATGGATGTGGATAGCGACAGCGACGCAGCTAACGAGCGGCCAAAAAAGGTGGCCAAGACTGCAGCGTCAAAATCAGCACCTGTAGCTGTCAGTGCACTTGTCCGTAAGAGCGATCAGCGCAAAGCTGCTGGCCGTGCGGCCACCGAGGCTGAAGATGATGAGGTGGAGTTTGTGCTTGACAACAAGGGCGCTGACCTTAATACGGGCGATGCCTGGGCTACGGTGGCGCGATCAAAGAAGCCAAGCCGCAAGAGCAAAGTAGCCGCATCATCGCGAACAGTAGAGTTGGATATCTCCAGTGCTACAGCCATGGTGCTTAGTGGCGGCGGTGATGCAACTGTTGCCTCTGGGGACGCAGCTCCTGCGACACCATCGAGCAGACCGGTCAAGAAGCAGACAAAGGCCCCTATAGCTGATACTGGTGCTGACACATCGTCCTCGGAGGGATCAGATTCGGAGTCCGACAACGCCATCCATCATCCCCTAGCGCTCCGCAGCGAGCGGGATCTAATTGCACGAGCATTCGCAGGCGGCGACGTAGTGGAGAAGGCATTTGAGGCGGAAAAGGAAGAGGTGATTGCCGAGCAGGAAGACAAAGTCGTTGACAATACACTGCCAGGCTGGGGCGCATGGGTTGGCGATGGCATATCCTCACGCGAGGCTAACAAGCACAAGGGCAAGTTCACCACGACAATTGCCGGTGTTAAGCGCAAGGACCGCCGTGATGCCAAGCTATCACGCGTCATCATCAATGAAAAGCGCGTTAAGAAAAATGACCGTTACCTGGCTTCGCAGCTGCCGCATTCATACGAGACTGCCGACCAGTATGAGCGGTCAATACGCATGCCGGTTGGCCCCGAGTGGATGACCAAGGAAACGTTCCAGGCTTCAACAAAGCCCAAGGTGCTGCTGAAGCAGGGCATTATCAAGCCTATGTCACGGCCCATGAGATAGGGCGGAGACGTAGAATAGTAGGGAGATGGCGGGGGGCGAAGTTTCTCGGATTGTTTCGTGCCGTATTCATCTTGTTTTTTGGGGGGGAGGGGGGGATGGTTCTATATCAACGTCTACTGCTCTTTATAGACATGCAACATATCGGTTCATAGTGAAAGTAACATGATTTTATTTTCGCCCTCCTCAATCTTGGTCCCACAATCCTTTGTTCGTTATCTGTCGTGCCGGTCCACGAAAGGTAGGCCGGGCAAGAGAAGGCAGCTAGCTAGCTGTCTTGCTGTGATTCTAGGTTTACATGATAGTTTGGGCAGCCGCCATACGAGGATAATAAAGTGCCTCACTCTACAAACTGTTGTTCGTTGAGGTGAATGGGATAAGCTCCCTATGCACTACAGAAACCAGTAGTCAGAGAAGCTATAAAATAACTAGGCAAATGTCAGCCTTAAAAACACGGAATACTCAACCTCAAGCGAACGAGATGGCCTTGATAGCGCATCGCTAAAGTCCGGTTTTGGTTGCAAATATAGCCGGAAATAACTCTATTTTTAACATCTCCGCAGCTGTGCGCAATCTAAGAAGCATGACAGTTCCCTCTAGGCTGCAAGGCAAGTCCCGAGACAAACATCACTTTAAGCGCTTATGACAGTTCGAAGCCCTCCCTAACTGCAGCTTAGTATGGTGCATGGCTCAGTCATCAAGTCGCAGTTTAAGCGACACAATAGAACAGAATCAGGCACAAGAAAACTCGAGAAAAAAAAGAGTATATTGATGATTTTAAAAAGAGATGTATTGTGACGTGTGAACGATCAAACGGACCTCGTGAAACTATATAATGAGACGAAAAGGAGGATAAAAAAACAGCCAACACAAAAGAAAAAGCGAGAGATCAGAGCAGATGACAAAAGAAACGCAAACAAAAGACACCTGAAACCGGGAATGAGACCAGACAAGACAAAATGATAAAATACACGCAAAGAAAAGAGGCAAGGAAAACGGAACAAGAATAGCCAATGTTACAACAGAACTAGATAAGTTCATGTTTGCTGTGAGTGCGAAGTGATGTATAAAAAAGAGACAAAACAAAAGAGACTTGTAGGGCAGGTAGAATGGGTGCTGTACGATGACGAAAAAGTAGTGTGAGAGGATGCAGTCTCCACAAGGTCGGGCGCGAGCCCTTCCAATCCTCCCAAGTCTATCCACCTTCAAAAGAAACATAAAAAATAAGGATCTATCGCAGGCATGAGATGTTTCTCCTAGTTATAAAGTGTGATGCGGTTTTCTTGTGAAGCTGCTAGTGTCTCCTTTCGCTTTTGCAATTTATAGCGACGCAGGGCTGGCGTAGAAGGCCACAGCAATGATAAAGTACAGACCAAGAAGCATTGCACCCTCTAGGTAGTTGGAGCGGCCGTCCTGCACCGTGTACGTAACCACAAGTACAGAGAAGGCAAAAGCAACGGTCTGGAACATCTCAAAGTGAAGCGTCATGGGCTGGCCCATGATCCAGCCGACAATGACTAGGAAGGGAGTCACAAGCAGGGCGATCTGGATGCTGGAGCCAATGGCGACACCCATGGCGAGGTCCATCTTGTCGCGGATGGCGACAACAACGGCGGTCACGTGCTCGGCAGCGTTACCGACAATGGGAATAAGAATCAGACCAATGAAGCTCTTGCTGATGTGAGCCTCCTCAACCAAGTCGTCGATGCTGCCAACAAGGTAATCGGCGCAGATGGACACGAGAATAGTAGTAACAACCAGGACGCCAATGGCAGCCCAGGGCGACAAAATAGGTTCTTCCTCGTCTTCAGAGTCGACGGCAGTAGCGCTCTCGACATCAGAGGCAGCAGGAGATTCGGGGCCACCGGTGAACAGGTTCTTGTGGGTGCGCAGCTGGAAGACAAGGTACATGACATACAGGACAAGCAGAATAATGGCAGTGTAGCGAGACAGCACCAGGATGGTGTGCGACTGCTCGCCATCGTCACTAGTGCCCTGCAGAACGGATGATAGAGCGGCGGGGATGACAAGCGAAGCAGCAGCCAGGGTCATCAGCGAGCAAGTAGTTTGGGCAGTAGCCGAGGCAAAGACCTGCTCACGGCCCTGGCCGGTGTTGTCGGTCATGTTCACAAGGCCACCGAAGAAGAAGCACATGCCCATGACAAGCAACAGGTTAGAGAGAATGGATCCTAGCATAGAGGCCTGGACGACTTCGATCTGGCCATCACGGAGAGCGACAATGCTGACAATCAGCTCCACGGCGTTGCCAAAGGTGGCGTTCAAAAGTCCGCCGAGCGTTTCGCCCAGCTTCATCGAGATTTCTTCAGTGGCGAAAGAGAGAACGGCGGCGAGAGGAATGATGGCAAAGAAGTTGATAGTAAAGACAGTAGTAGAGTCCCAGTTGTTTTCCCCGGCATAGATACCAAGAGGAACAGCGATGAGGAGAAAGTTAACATAGCCTAAAAAGAGAATTCAAGGCACGAGGTTAGTGGGCGCATTGCAAGCAGAAAGCAGACACAAATTGAGGGAAAGCCCAGACTAGGAACAGAGACAATAACGAGCCAGATATGAGAGGGCGTGGTCGAATGGCGACTTACTGCTGAGAAGCGTGACCTTGAACACATGCCAGACGGTTGCAAGAGTCTTGACAGCTACATTTTGGCTTTCGGTGCCGGGGGTCGAGTGGCTATTGAAGAGAACCTTGCGCCATACAGCGCTATCGTCATCGTCGTGGTGGGCCAATGGATGGGAGTGGGCCGAAGCAAGAGTAGAGGATGTGAGTTGACGGCTCTGAGAGCCCTCGCCGAGAAGAGGGCTACGCTCGCTAGCAGTACCCTGCATTTTGGTAGACAAAGAGGAGGAGCGTCGGAATTTGTTGGTGAAGTTGACGTTTGCTGTTTATGCCAACAGACGAGCGGGCGGATTAGTAAAGGTAGAGGAGAAAACGCGCCGTGCCGATAGATGCAAAGGAAAGGAAGGGGTGTAGAAGGGTATGGGACAAGGGAAAACACAAAAAGAGAAACAAAAAAGAAAAAGAAAGGAACGACTAAGAAGAAAGAATCGGGGTCAAGAAGAGGCGGAAGGGGGAGAAGAAAAGGGAAAAGTGGGATGAAGGGACAGAAAGGTGACAAATGACGAGAAGAAAAGAAGAGGAAGAGAGCCAAGTAAGTAGTAGTTTGTCGAAGATGGCTCAGCTCGAAACCAGTGAAAGGAATGGCAGAGGATGAATTGATAGACCGGACAACGACAGAGAAACAGCAGGGGTGCTGGTGGTTTGGGCTTGAGCAGGCTCTAGTTGCGTTGTGGGTGTGTTGTCTTGCTTTGTGCTTTGCGTGCAGAGACAGTGGTAGTGGTATATTAGATGTTGGATGGGGTGTATGGATGATGGATGGGAGCGGCAGAATGAGCAAAAAGAAAATAAAAATGGGTCGCGCGAACAAGCCAAGCTAAACACCAGATAGGAAAAGTGGATCTCCAAGGGAATAATAAATGACCAAATGGACGGATGCAAGCCGACAACACAGCAGCAAAACAAGGGCACAGAAAGAGTCAAAGCCGACGGTAATATAGACAGAGAACAAGAGAGGAAATGGCGACAAGGACTTGGACTAGGACTAGGCTGTCTAGGTCTGGGAACTGAGACTAGGATGACTGGGGGATGCGGCGGTTTCGTTTGATTGAGTGAAGCTGGGGTCACAGGAGCGACCAAGTTTCAAACAAAAAAAAGCCCAAGGGGGAAACGGAAAAAGACAAAGTGGAAGTGGAAGTGGAAAAAGGGAAAAAGGCGCGAGAAGTTAGATTTTAGGCCTAGGAGCTTGGCGGAAGTGATAGACGATGGGGTCACAACGCTAAACTGTATCTAGAGGATGAAGGAGACGGTGACGAATAGACTTGGCAGGATAGTACCAGTGACAATGACAGCAGCAACACGGTTGTTATATCATCGGTCGAGTTTGCGGTTGGAGAGACCTGCAGCTCGGAGAAAGAGAGGATCGAATCGAGCCAAGCTAGGCCATCATGATTTTCCGTCTGTTTGCGATTTGTGGACTGTCTCAAAGGCACAGCACTGGCTGGCTGAGCACTGGCAGCGGGCGTGCGGGGAGGGGTGTGCTGCGCATGCGCGTGTGCATGTGCATGTGAGATAGAGGGAGGAGAGAACGTGTGTATGATTGCCCCCTAAGCGGCTTGGATCTGTGAGATGAAAAAGCATCACCACTCTACGCACCTACGCGCGAGCCCATCGCAGCACATACACACACAGCGCAGTGAGCCAGATTGCAAGTACAAAGGAACGTGTACTGCACAATCAAATCAAAGCACAAACCATCTAGCTGCGTGGCTTAGGGCTTGGAAGAGAGGCTTTTTCTGGGTCCTTTTTTCACATCTGTGGGTGTCCCAAGAAAGCAAGTGCCTCCTTTGATGGGCAGTGGTGATGGTTCCTTTGGCGGTGAGAGCTGGAACGTAGGAACAGGAAGGGAAGAGAGGAATATGGAAGGCTTTGAGGGCAGGTGGGTAGCCCAGATCACAGGTCAGGCCCACCAGCCGTCTGGTCATCTGGAAATGTACATGTACATTGAATGGCGAGGCATGCATACATCGACACAGGTACTTCCTGTATTGAGCTAGCCGGGAGCTTAGAGCTAGAGCTTAGGGCTAGAGTTGGTACCATGACACGAACAGCAGCTGCCTCATTTGGGAGGGAGGGGGGGTGACTTTTGTGCGGACACGCACACACAAAAAATTAAGAGAACAAGAGCAGCAGCAGCAGCGGTGGGCGGCGGCGGCGAGCTTAGGTAGTTCTCGACAATTTTGCGAGACGAGATGAGATGAAATGAGGTGCAGTACAATGAAAGTGCAGAGGAAGCGAACGAATCGAACGAAAAAGAGCTCACTTACGGATAACCATGGTGTTGGGCCAATTTAGACGTGAGCCAAGCGATGCTAAGCTCTGATCTGCTGCGAATCCGAGTGTCGAGGTGTTGAGAGGTAAGATGTGAAGAATACTAGCGAGAAAAGAAGGCAAAGAGAGAAGAAAATCGAGCACAGAAGCAGGAGGGAAAGATTATTCGAGAGGAGAGATTAGAGGGAAAAATAACCGCAAACTTATCGGAAGAAAACCAAAATGAACAGCAGTGCGCCACAGCTTGGGTCTCTGGCCTATATCAATGGAAAATACAGCCAGATTTCTCAGCCTGCATTCGGGTTAAAGCTACGGCAGTAAAGTGAGAGGAGAGATTTATACTCTCAAAAAGTCCTGCTGCCTTGGGATTGTGCGCGAAAGAGGGAGAGGGAGAGGTAATAGAGAGGCAAACCACCAGCCAGGAATAAAACAAGCAAATAAGCCCTTATTCAGCTCAGTTGCCACACCCTCAGTACCTTCAGTATGCCTTAGCTGTCTCAGCCTGCCCCAAAAGCATACAAATTACTGATTTCTAAACAAGCTCTACCCTGCCTTGTATGCGCGCTGCAGGCATGCTGCCCTACCCCGAGCCTCCCTATAACTGGCTGTCCCGTTTTTGGACGGAAATGTCTGCATTTCCCAGATCCGACGTGGTTCTTTTTCGTACAGATACATAAGCTTTGATGCTCTGGTAGTACGACTTGATTGCCAATACTGCTTTCTTTAAAGCTGACGACGAAGGGCTAGAGCACAAGTTTAACTACCGTTTCGTGCAAAAACCTGAAAGATCCATGTGCATGAGCCTACTCAGTGTAACCCTACACTTCCTATAGAACACACATTCTTACTTGACGTGACACGTATTGATATGCGCAAAAGCCCAAGTCAGTACATGTACCTGTACTTTATCGCAACGCAGCCCCACGTCATTATGTTTTCTTTTTGTTCTTTCCCCCTTCTCCTCTTCCTCTTTCCGCTTCCTCCTCCCTTTGGTGACGGACGGCGGTCGATTTGTCGCACCACCAAGTGCCGTACCCATGGCCAGCTGCGGCCAGCTGCAAGCACTCAGCCAGCTGGACCGGGGTTGTGGTCGTGGGCTGGCCTCTGCCGCTTTGGCCCTAGGTCCCGAGCCTGGCCAGTTCGGCCATGCATGCTTGCTCTGTAAAGCGGGGCTCTTGTTTTTCGCGCTCTATCTTTGCTATCTTTGCTCCCTTGGCTTTCTCTTTCTCCAGCACTGCCTCCTCACGGTCAACAACGACGTGGGTGGTGAAGCGTCAAACTTTCCGCCTGCTCCTAGCCAATTAGCGTCGTCGTTCCAAGGAGGCAGGCAGAGGAGAGGAGTCCTAAGCTTGTTCCATGAAACTTCTTCTCTCTGCTTTCCTTCAATTCGTCTTCACGCTATGTCCTCCCTCTGTGATTCCATAGCGTTCTTCTATTTCCTGTCCCCATATCGTCTCTTTTCAAGACTATTTATTCTTTTGTTCTTCTATGCGCTCCCACCCCTATATCAATCCGTATTAAAGCACAACCCGAGACACTAAAACACCAGAATGAACATCATCCAAAGTCAAATTAAAGTAAAGAATAGAAACGGACTGCATCCTTTGGTGTCTCATCAATTCTAGCCAAGCAATACTCTTTCTTTTTATGTTATTTGTACTAGGCGCAGCAAGAGGCAAGGCAAATCCGGCCGCAAGAGCTTTTCCTTGTCCACTTGCTAACAAGATGCATGCACATGACGTAATAGTTGGATCTCCTGTTTGCTTCTGCTACGTAATACGTCTTCTACAGATCTAGACAGAAAATTCTTCACTCTCAATTGCTTCTTTCGCCTCACAGATCATCCTCGCATTCAGCGGCTGCTGTCTAGGTTTGCCGGCGTCCCATCTGACAACAGAAATGTGAGAAATATGCACGAACGACACTTAACGAGGCCAACAGATATCCCTCCAATAAGAAATCGCCGCCGCCACTAGTTGTTGATCTGTCATTTAACTGCATATATACACATGGAAATAAAGGCATCAACAACATGATTTGCTCTGGTAATGGGCCGCAAGCAGTGCACAAGCGGCAAGCATAGGGCGCTAGGGGGTCAGACAGGACAAAACTGCGCCTCCAATGCTTCTGGCGGGCCGATACTGTATTCCTTGTCAGCTGGCACAGCCGTTTACGCATTGTTGTGGTTGGCAAAAGAATTAGTGGGCTAAATCCACCCAAGTAACAAAATTTCGTCATTATCAACGTCGCCCACAACTTGGAGGGAGAAAAAAAACATAAACACAAGTAAACAAGAAAGCATTGAGATCATAAGTCAATCAAGTAAAAACAGGAAATTCGTCCAAAGAAAAGAAGAGCATAAACAAGGTCATGGCAAGTCATAGGGCGCCATACGCTATAGTGCATTGCTTGATGTTAGCATCTTGTAGAAAACCCTAGTAACCCTATGATGTTCGCAGGGAATAAAGACTCACCGGCAGTATAAGCCAAGTACCAAGTTAAAGATGCACCACCATCAAGCGACGTCGCTGTAAAAGACTCATCGGTAAACGCTTTCCATGCTGTATGGGGCTCGAGCGTGGCAAGATTTCCATAAAGAATGCCACGCCACCCACCATCTGCTTCATCGGCACGACCATTGTCAAATAACTGAGTCCATTCGGTCTGCACAAAGTCGCGAGAGCGGGCAAGCGGGGTGGATGCAAGCAGTGGGATCATGTGGATGCCATTAACGTATTCAATGTTGGAGCCAAAGAAGGTTGTATGGTCAATCTTGTTTTCAAAGATAATACCGGCTGCGCGATTTCCAATGAAGTTGCTAGGCTGTACCGTGTTAGACGAGGTGTATAGGTAGTAGTGTTGGATGCTACGTGCAAGCACTTTGAGCTGCAGAGTAGATCTGGAGAGTCAAGACACAGTATTAGTCAAAAAATTCCTCTTCGCTTTGGTGCAGCTGGCGGGTATGCTGGGGAGACAAAGCATGGCTGTCGGCCCAGCTAATCCTCTGGGATCTGTACAACTGCAGTTAATATATCACTTACCTGTCGCATAGCGCCTTGTTGTGAGTTACCACACCCCACATACGCAGCGCATAAACCGACATCATGTCTTCCGAGCTACTCTCCTGGTTCTTGCCATCGTTGCTAGCAAATAGGCCAGCTGCCCAGCCATGGCCGTGATACCAGTCATAGATACGCCACTGAGGGAAATAGGGGTCAGCAGAGCTAGGATTAGCGTAGTCGCGGATTAGCGCATGCACCCAGTTCTTGCGTGCGTCTGTCAACCACGTGGGATCGAGCGAACCGATGATGGCAGCAGCCAAGACGAAGTGACCATAGTGGAAATGGTGGTCGTTGTAGTACGAATTCCCAAAGTCGAGGCCGTCGTTGCCCGTGACGTACGAAGCCGATGAAACCAGCCCTCCCCATGCACTCTCGTAGTACAACGGATACGGCTGGCTGTTGTTAAAGAACACGTCAAATGCGTCCTTGAGCTTTGGTAGCACAACGCCGGTCAGCTCATCGTCACCCAACATTTTCTGCGTGACATACGACATGAGCGCAAACTTGGCCAGCGCCTTGCCGCTGTAATACATAGACTCTAGAACAGCTTGGTTCCTGACATTCTGCTTGACCTCCTCAGCTGCCGCTTCTCGAATCTTGGCGATCGCGGCATCCGAAAGCGCTGTCTTCGACCCTACGCCTTGCACCCATGGCGCAAAATCCATATTTGTCGGTAGCATTTTCTCGATAAACGTCCACTTGCGCGCTGCTACGGCTGTGGCAATGCCCTTGACGGTCGTTTGTAGCTGGACCTTGGTCGCGGCTGCCTGGGTATCTGAATCCCAGGTCTCCGCATGGTGAGGGAGAACAAAGCCAAGTGGCTGGCCACTGGGATGACCATGGGTCTCAAAGGAAAACGTGTATTTCCCTGTAGTTCCGGTGACACTGCCAGACAAGGTAGCGGAAGACACATAAACACCAGCAGCCTTGTCATAAACAGCCTCAGCGTTACCAGGGTCTTTGGCTACTTGTAGCACACCAGTGAAGCCCGCTGTAGCCTCAATATGCGAGTTGCTAACTGTCTTGAAGTTGAGCTGGGAGCCTGCTGTGCAGTATGCGTAAACCCACCAGATCTTGCCATCGTTCAGAACAACCTTCCACTTTGCAACTGACGTTTTAGGGCTTTTAGCAATCCGAGTCACAGAGCGGAAGGTCACGGCCGATTTGAGTACAGGCTTGGCGCCAGTGTAAAGGCCAGTAAAAAACCCCATTCCCTGGACAATAGGGAAGCTTATAGATGGCGCTGCTGAAGCTGAAGACCGCAGCCGGACCATAATCGAGTGCGGACCAATAGCGTCTGTAGTGAGTGCGGTATTGTTGCCGAGGTCCGTCGATGACATTATTAATGACTGGATACCAACAGGGTTGAAGAAGAACCGCGCCGCGCCTGTAGACGTATCATTATCACCAAAGACACGCTGGTTGGCATCGATATGCGAGACCGCCATGCCCCATGACGTGACCGGCGCATACTTGCCGCCCGACCATGTAATAGAATAGGGCTGAGTGTACACGGGCGACTTTTGGTCTCCCAAAAAAAAGTTGGCATGAAACTTGTTGGTCCCGATAGGGCCAGACTTGGTGATACCGAGGCGGTTAACTGGGTGTGAGTCGACCTTTTTGAATACAGCCGGCGGTGCGTCTGTGGAAAGAGCAACGTTAAAGACGTCTACGGCAGCACTACTGCTGTTAGATCGAGCAAGCAGACCGACGGCCTGGCCATCAAAGGCATCGGGTCGCGGAGGAATGGGCGGCGGCTGATTCTCAGCTACCTCGGCCTGGGGAGGAGGGGGGGGAGGCGGAGCACCATGGTAATGCCCCTGTGGGGAAGCCCCATAATAGTGACCTTGAGGAGGTGCTTGCTGATACTGGTACTGCCCTGACCCTGGGCCATAGGCCGGCTGGCCAGGAGGGGCCGCGTAAGGATAATTAGCCGCAGGATAGCCCTGTGTCGGATACGGAGTATAGTAAGTGTTAGTGGCGTTAGCTGGAGCAGGGTTGTTGTTGCTACTATCGCCATCTTTGTTGAAGTGACTTTCGACCTTGCTCATGAGCTTCTCAAAACGCTTGGTCAGCGACTGGGTGTTGAAATTGCCTGGCATTGCGGCGACGGGAGAGGCCAGAGATAGGACCTGAACGAGTAAAATCAGCCATACTTTCCACCATGGAGAATGCCTTGATGCCATAACGGAGACCATTATGGATGGAGTGCGTAGGAAGCGGATGGAGATGGGTGACGAAAAAAGAAAGGGGAAGACAGGCCGGATTATCAGCCACTTGGCTATGCCGATGGGGCGGGGAGGGCTGTCTTAATGAACACACGGCAGATGGCGAAGGCACTCTGCGGGGGCTCCCCTCCTCCTTGCGCTCCCCTCATCAACTCTAGTGTAAATAGAGGGCATTTCCAAAGACAGGGCCGAGACTCCCTCTCCAGCTTGGCGGGGAGGCGACATTTTTTGGTTAGCTGCCTCCCACAGCTTCACAGACATGGCTTATTCGCTTAGTATCTCTGGAGCTCGACAACGCGTGGCGTTGTCAAGGTTGCCGGATTCCAACGCCAGGAATGACCGGCCCTGCATTCTCGGGATCGGCTAAACAAAGCCATTGAGGAATGAGCTATCACCCAACCCCGAAGCGAGAGAAACCCTTACCTATTGAAAAAGGATATTGCGAAGTTAATTAGGAAAGGACGTTCTGGCTTAATCAGCAGCTGTGATTGTTGACTGGAGCGGGGTCGACTTGTTTAGATTGTAGATTGAATTTTGCTTGCATGCTTGCTCCCTAGATCTGTCGGTGAGCGACTGAAACAATGCGAGAGCCCAACCACACAACTATAGTCTTAGGCAGGGCTGAGTAAGGTGTCGAAGACAAGTGAACGGTTGAACAATAAAGACCCTGGTGGAGCGAAAGAGGTTCATAATAACCCTAGCATGATATCGGATCCACACTATACCCTAATATGGGCATTAACTTATCCTTGAGCATTCCAGTTGAACTTTCTGGCACGTGCGACGCGACGACTTATTCGTATTGTCAGACGGGGGAGTTTCTATGGTGTCGCTGATAGGTCGATAGCCAGAGGAAAAACAACATTGTTGCTGGTATGGCATGGATGAACAGTAGTAATAATAGCCCGACCTCAGTTGGGCTTAGTAGTCGAGCCTTTTTCTTGTTGGAACAATCCAAACACCAATCAATCGAGTCTTGTTGACTGCTAAGGGTAAATCATTATCGGTCGGAGAGAGGTAATAGCACGAGATGCGGGTGAGATGGCCTTGCGTAGGACTGGCTCCTGTAAACATATCCCCAAGTCTGGTCGTACATATATACACACCTCGAAGACGACTTTAAGATCTATCAATACCGATGTTGATATCGATATCGCCGCGCATGCGGGGCATGCTTAGTAGCTTAGCCCTGCATATTTCAACCGCTTGCGTTCTGCCTTCCGTCTCTTGGCTAATGCCACGTTAATATCCCACATCAGATCCGCCTTCTTATGGCCCTTGACCCTCCTCCATGCTGTTTTAAGTGCTGTGGCATCAGATGGTAGTAGCCTTTCAATCTCATCCCAATCTAAACCATCAGACTGTTTTATGTAGCCGTCCTTTCTATCGTCACTTTGGGGGTTCAGTTCCTCCACCTCAGCCTTGCGCCGTGCACGTCTCACTTCCTTGTCGCTTAAGGCCCATGGTACGGTCAAGACGTCGCGCCGGAAAGCCAAGCGCTTGTTCCATAGTTCTAGCTCTGCAGCAGTGTCAGGAACGATGACGATTCTAGTCAGCCGCAGCTGCCATGTGCTTTTGTACCAAGTCAGCTCGCCTTTGGCGTCGACAAGCTGACCAGGGCCGAAGTCGGGCCAGTTTATAGAGGACTGTGCCTTTTGAGTCTCATTATTGCCGTGTGTGTTATTAGAGCCATCTTTGAGCTCGGCATCCCAAAGAATGCATTCTAGTATGTCGCCGCTACTGTCATCTAGTGTATAGATATGGCGATTGGGAAACTCAAGAATGGACACAATCAAACCGACAAACCGAACCCAGCGAATGGGGAGATTTTTGTAAAAGAAGAAGTTTTGGCCTGATATGGTGGATAGGTTAGTGAAGGGTTGACTTGAGGGGATACACGCCCTTGGAAGCGCAGGGCAACTTGCCCTCATATTCTGGTAGACGAGACAGCCGTCGTGTATCAGCAATCTTGAGAAAACACCATGCCGCGAATGTTGGCGACAGATCAAAGCAGTAGCGAGGATAGAGGGACAGAGGCTCGCTGGTCATGGCATGGCGTAGCTTGTAGGCGCGAACAAAAATAGAAGAAAGATGGCGCCACAAGACTAGGAAAGAATAAAGAGTGGTTATACGTGGGGGAAGATAGCGAAAATTCAATCGATAAAATCACGTTGGAAACGAACAAGGCCAGGCTTGGGAGATAAGTACTGATTTTTTTGCTTCGTGTAGAGTAACAAAAAAGCTTCAAGGTTATAAAGACTGTATGTATTATGTATTGCACTGTGGTATCACATGCTTGAGTTAGGTACAACACAGTGTGAGTTGAGTCCATGTACTTCATCCATACTACTACCATCACGAAGCTAATTGAAGAGCGTGGGAAGAACGAAAGCATTATCCTAAAAAGCTACAAAGCAGACCATAACTCCGGGACTCCTTGCAAAGAAAAAGCAGCCTTGCGCCAAGCTGGACGAGCAAATACCCGTCTAATCTCTTGTTCGCGCTCCCATCAAGATCGCGATCGTTTTGCCCGCCCCCCACTCTTCCTTTCGCCATCCAGCTTCGCCTGAATCCTGAGAAACTCCTCTTCCGAAGGTTCCTCCTCTCTCCTACGTTTAGACGACTTGGCCTTCCCACCCTTCTTATTCTCCTTGGCCGCATATTTGGCTTCGAGAGCATCTAAGAAGCTGCCACGTTCCTGGTGCCTGCTACGAATCAGTGCTGCAAGTGCGTCCTCTGAAGACTGCTTCTGCGGCTTTGCCGACACAGATTTCCCTTTCGCTTTTCTAGACTTTGCGGCCTTGCCAGCTGACACAGGCATGTCTTCCTCGCCCTCTTCACCATCGTCCTCAGCAACACTAGCTCCAAACAGCTTGTCATGTACACCAAGCTCTTTAGCATACGCCTCAGCCTCAGATACCTCATCCTTTGCTGCCTTTAGCCGCGCTGCACGCTTCTTCTTGGTTTCCTTGGTATATGCTGGGAATCCAGGCACTCTATTCTCTTTGATTGCCTGGTCAATTATGGCACGGAAACGCTCTTCATCCTCGCGCACATCACTTAACATGACCGTTTCGTACAATGCATCGAGATCCCCACGGTGTGTCTCGTAGGCCGTCAAAACATCTTCAGCTTCTTCATCCGAGTGGCGGTACTTGGCGGCAAAACGTGCGATAGCATCGGCTGATACAGCATCGAGAAACTGCGCGCGGTAGAATTCACTCCAGTCAAAGTTGTCACTATCAACGATAGATTCGCTAGTTGAGCCTGTCGTATCATAGCGCTTGCGCCGTACAGGATCAGATAGGATGGCATAGGCAAAGGCGATATTTTGGAACGTTTCGTGAGCCTCTTCGCGCTTCTCAGGGGAAACCTTATCTACAGAGAGTGTTAATAGAGTAGCATACAGTGGTATCGAGTTAGAAGTGATGCACCTGGATGGTGTTTTAGAGCGGCCTTGCGATAGGCTGTTTTGACCTGGGCCTCGGTTGCATCACGCTCCAAGTTGAGAACTTCATAGGGGTTGATGGAAGGCAGCCCCTCATCAAGCAAATCTTCTCCATCCGAAGAGCTCATAGTAACAGGAAGAAATCAACATTGACTTCAGATGGATATTGCGATCAAGGCGGACATAGACGCGTCCAAGAATTAGAGGCATAAGCGTGTATGATCACGTGATACAGCACCTTGGACTAGGGTTACCTGATGATATTGGGGTTATCCGCATAATGAAAGTGTTGTGGAGATTCCAGCTCCACTCGGAATAACTTCGGGTATATACGTGATGTAGATACGTGGCACACGATGTTGTGAAGAGATTTAGAACTTAGTCCTTGATCAACTCGAATAATATAATATACGCTACAACAGAAAGAATAGCTCACTTGAAACCAAAAGGGAGTCAGAGCTGAAGACTACGATGAATGAACATCCAAGACTAGCAATGGATGAAGCCTTCGAACCGAACGTCATTAAAACAAGGTCGAAAGTTCATATTCAAATACATTTAATCACGCACTTTTAGCTTAGGATTTTTAATTTATCAGTATCCTTTAAGTGAAAGAATAAGGACGGACAGCTATTTATTAGCATAGGCAGTCGTGATAACCCACAGCATCTCTGCTTTAAAGATCCCTCCCCCCACCCAGCTTTTACTAAAAGAGGAGACTTGTACCTGTATTCTAGTAAATCCCGAGAAAGGGTTGATGATAAACAAACAGCGAAAACTAGCAGGCGCGATTGGAGAGTAGTTGCATGCTTTTTTTTCGTTTCGCTCAGTTTTTGTTTTTCCTTTTTTTTCTCTTGAAATGGTATTTGGTGCTCGTGTGGTCACATGATGATTATACCACAGCCCTCATTTATTTCTTTTGCGAAACGGAGCGCAGTTGTCCATGTCAATTTCGTGCGTCATGTGCCACGTACCTACCTATAATAGGCGTTTACCCGATGTTGCTCCAAGTGCAGCAGAAATCCCCACAACGCCCTGCTTTACACTATTGCCACCATTATTTGATGTCAGACGGGAAGCTCCACTTTGCGCACACTGGGTTGCGGCCTTAATAAATAGTGGGTACTAGCCTGTCACACTATTAAATATAAAACAGTACTTAAAGCCTTACTGGCGTCGAGACAAGGACACGACACTGGTCGCTTGTTTGAGTATATTACATTTGTGGTTTTGTACATATATTTAATATCTCACACCTCGCCATCTCGCGATGGACAAAGTTTGCGCTCCGAGTTTTATCCCCCATTTGCCAAAGACAATTAAAATCAGATCTCAATCCTAAGAAGCGAGGCGGCGGCTACTATTATGGAATCCTTCTAGTCACACATCCTATCTCATGATCACATATGCACATAGAGTAGCAAACATGAAATTGAGCCAATGAGGATGGTTTTGTGACAGAGCTAGGGCTGGTGGGGCGGTTATTTTGTTGGGTTTTTGGGTGGGAAGGACCAACAGCCTTGTGTAGAAAAATCTGCCTAGCCTTGGTTTGGCCTGATAGGGTGGCTGGTTAAAGGCTGGGTAGAGAGAAGGTACATCGTACTATAGGCTCCGTTTGAAAAGGAAAAGCGATACTGATGGTGTTCAGGACAACGGTCAAGTGGTGGATATTCTCTTGAGGGGACGGACGTATGCAAACGGTTAGGCTGGCTTTTGAATCACTCTCATCGGTTCGAAAAAGAAAGGAGAAGAAAAAGAGGATGAAGCGAAAGAGCACGGAAAGAGGCAAAAGAATAGAAAGATAGGGCCTCCAGGCTGACATGAAGCAGGACTTCTGGGGCATTCACTCATGTCTAGGTTCCTTCCTTTGCATTCAACCCCTTTCTAACTTGAAGTAATAGCTCGACCGATGCTTTCTTGACCCTGAGATTGCACTTCTTTGCTCTAAACTCACCGTAATGCTTGTCCGTTTCATGTTCAGAGTCTTCTAAGTAGCCGCCCGCGGCCCGCGCCATACTTTATTTCTGATTGTTGAGGTCCTTTCTACTGTGTTTTCAAGTTTCCCGCTCGTTACCGTTTTCTTATCGTCCTTATTCTCCACTGTACTCCCCACTGTCTGTCCGTCTGCAGAATCCAGCAAGGGAAGGAAGGCATTCGCTGGCCTTCTCGGGAAGGGCAATCACACTATAGGAGGATGCCTTTTTTTGCTCTTACCCCACCTTCGCTCTTGCTTGTTTTGCTCAGACTAGACCTAGATTAATGGGAAATTGGAATTCTTGTTCATATAGCGTGCAACCCACTCCATTAATTGAAGTTCTTGCTGCTCCTTTTCTTATTTTAAATCATCGAGGAGAGCGCCTAAGGTCGATAAGCTAATGGGACTAAAATATTTGGCTGAAAAACTGCCTGAGAATTATAACCAGAAATCAGGACGGCAAGCATTCTAGCCCTAAAACCTCTGTCTGTATCACCCCATCACTTGCCCCACTTTTGTTGTTTGTTTCTTCTTTTTTTGCCTCATTTTTTCATTTTTATACTCTTTCTTCACCCGACATTTTTCCTCCTTCTCTTGCTCTTTGTCTCCTTTCCCTTTTTCCATACTCCCATCATCGCAGTGAGCAGCTCAGCTTCCTGTAGCTATCTCAAGATCTTCTGTCCTGCGACTTTTTTCTCTAGTAGGTGTTCTGCATTGCCAAGTTTAGGATTTTTTCCTACCTGCACATTTGGGCTTTAATGCAGAAAAGCCCTTCGCGCACGCACAACCCCTGACATACCCCAAGAAAAAGTCGCCAAAGATACCACAATTCTTCATACCCTCTTGAAGCCCCTCTTTCGGATTCTAGCAACTTGCTTCATTTTTCGCTGCTTTTGCTTCGCGTGGCTTTTTATCGAATCTGCATTCTAACAACTTGTAAATAATTGCAGTTTGTTGGGATTTCCTGATTTCTTTTTCTAATTCATAAAAAATACGAGTTACTTTTTTTGTTTCTCATCATATTTTCATCGACAAGCATTATGGCTGATCGTGGTGGTCGTGGCGGCGGTCGTGGAGGCCGTGGAGGTGGCTTCCGAGGTGGACGAGGAGGCGGTGAAGGCGGCGGCTTCCGTGGCGGCCGTGGAGGTGGTGATGGTGGCCGTGGAGGCGGTTTCCGTGGCGGCCGTGGCGGAGGTTTCCGTGGCGGCCGTGGTGGAGGCCAGCAGGTCAGCGATGAGTGCTACCGGTAAGTGCAAGAGCTAAAGACAGATACAAGCAAGCCCTGGATGTTAAGCTAACATGACCTCGCTACTAGCATTCCTAACGTCCCCACACCGGCTCCGAATGCCGAAGTTACCCAGCTCGAAAACAAGATCATAGCTGATATCAATGGTGTTTCTGGTGCTACAAGCTCCATGGCCAAGGCTTCCATTTCGGGCCCAGCCTCGGCTGCCACCCAAGTGGGATTTCCTACTCGTCCTGCCTTTGGAAATGTAGGAAACAAGATCAAAGTTTGGACCAACTACTTCCCGCTAGATGTCAAGACGGACACTACCGTGTACAAGTATCCGGTCAAGGTGGCTGAGCTGCGTAGTGCGGATAAGGAGTCTGCATCTGATCAGGGAAAGGAGAAGGCCAAGGATGCCGATGGCCCCGACAACCTACCGCCCAAGCTACTTGAGGTGGTCTTCAAGAAGATCATAGCCACTATCGAGAAGCAGGTGCCAGGCATCACCATTGCTAGCGAGTTCCGCTCGTACCTGGTCACACCCAAGCCGCTGCCTGCAAGCTTCGCCAACGAGCCGTTCACCGTTGAGCTGACTGATACTGCCAAGCCGCAGAGATTCTCTGTGTCCGTCTGCGCACCGCTGACCGTTGATATGGCTCAGGTTATCAAGTATAGCACTTCCATGGTTGACCCCACAGACCCCAAGGGTCAGCAATTCCCCAAGTTCGGTGAGGCCATTGATGCGCTCAACATTGTTTTTGGCTCGCCTAACTTCATGCTTCCGGGTCGTCACGTGATGGGCCACAGCCGTGTTTTCACCATTGACCACAAGGCTGAAATGCATGACTTGGCCCTGAACGACTATGGCTACCGCTTCCTGTCGGCTGCTCGAGGTTACTTCCAGAGTGTGAGGTTGGCCACTGGCCGGCTTGTGCTCAATGCTAACGTGGCACACTCGGTGTTCATTGCTGCACGCAGCTTGGCTTCCATGTTTGACCAGGCCAAGCCCGAAGACCTCAACAAGCTAATCAACCGCTTGCGTGTCTCCGTACCCGTGCGTCGCACTCCTGGTGGTCCTCTTGAACACGTGACCCGTTCGCTTGAGGGCATTGCTTTAGTCCGTGATTTTGCACGCAAGGAGACGGACTCTCTGCGATTCGCGAATACGCAGAACTCGCCAGGCCTGTTCCCGTCTAGCGTGTCTTTCAAGATTTCGGACGCCAATGAACTCAAGCAGTTCCCGAAGAACCAGAACGGCTTCGTGACGGTGTTGGATTTCTTCCAGAAGAGTAAGTGCATGCTGAAGGCTATGAGATTTGGGTGTTGATTATGTGGAGACTGCGTCTTTTTGTCAGCCGTCTTATCATGTCTTGCTAACATAGCTCCATTATTTTGTAGAGTACCCTGAAATCAAGGCCACAAACAAGTACCCCCTGGTCTACTCCGGCAAGCGGGAACGGCCCAACTTCTACCCCGTTGAGGCCGTCTCTGTCGTGGCGCAGCCGGTCAAGCGCAAGCTTACGGGTGCAGAGACCACCTCCATGCTGGACTTTGCCTGTCGTGCCCCTGTTGCCAATGCCAAGGATATTGCTACTATCGGCCGGGAGCAGCTTGGTCTGGATAACACAGCATACCTGGTGAGTGATTCCTTTGTCTTCGGCGTATTTCTGTATCGAAAATGCACTAACATACAATCTCCTCACGCGTGTTTAGATGAAATGGGGTATTCAAGTTGGAAAGAACCTTCTTACTGTTGAGGCTCGCGTGCTGCCGTCTCCGACTATTATGTACCGGGGCAACCGGGCTCTGAACCCGCGTGCTAGTTCGTGGAACCTACGTGACCAGCGCTTTAGTAAGCCTGGCGCGTCTCTGGACCGCTGGGCATACCTGAAGGTTATGGCCAATGAGGCGCTTGACTCATCCATGGTCTCCATGGTACAGGACTTCCGCAAAAACTACTCGATCCCCATGGCTGAGAAGCCCCTCAAGACCGGTAGCATTGGCCGCGACGCGACCGCCCTGGAAAACTTCTTCCGCGAGTGCTCCAAGGCTAAGATGCAGATGATTTTCGTCATTCTAGGCTCGGATAGTTCGGCTCTTTATGCCAGTATCAAGGGTCTTGGTGATGTCAAGTATGGCATCCACACCATTTGCTTCTTGAAGAAGCACTTCATGAAGCCAATGAACCCTAGCTACTCTGGTAACATTGCTCTCAAGGTCAACCTCAAGATGGGCGGTGTTAACCATGTGCTTGAGCGGCCTTCGTCGATTTTGGCGGGAAAGACTATGGTGGTCGGTTACGATGTGACTCACCCTACTAACCTGCCTGTGACCAAGAGCAGCCAGGGTATCCCCAGTATTGTTGGTATGGTTTCCAACATTGACAATCAATACGCGCAGTGGCCAGCCATTGCCTGGGACCAGACGAGTCTCAAGGAAATTTTGGATCCGGCACCCTTCTGCGAGAAGTTCATCACGCGTATTGAGAAGTGGAGATCCCACAACAAGGGCGCGCTGCCTGACAATCTTATTGTGTACCGTGATGGTGTGTCTGAGGGCCAGTTTGGCCTGATTGTGTCGCAAGAGCTGCCGGCCATTCGCAAGGCGTGCGACAAGGTGTACCCGGCCAACCGCAAGCCACGTATCGCCTTGATTGTGTCAGTTAAGCGCCACCAGACCCGCTTCTACCCAGTGGAGAACGCAACACGCACTGGAAATATCCAGAACGGAACGGTTGTGGACCGCAGCATTACGCAGGCTCGTTACTGGGACTTCTTCCTGACGGCCCATGACTGCATCAAGGGCACAGCACGCCCGGCTCACTACACTGTGCTCTATGACGACATCTTTAGCTCACAGGGTGGTGATAAGGCGTCCAACGAGCTCGAAAAGACCACGCACGATCTCTGCTATGTCTTTGGTCGCTCAACGCGTGCTGTCAGTATCTGCCCCCCCGCCTACTATGCCGATATCGTTTGTGAGCGTGCTCGTCTGTACCGTCCTGAGTACTCGGCTGAGGGTGCTTCTGGCCCAGCTCTGGGTGGACGCGACGTGCACCCCAACATTGTCAACTCGATGTTTTACCTGTAGACCAAATGGACGGGTAGACAGTCCAACGGCAGCTTGCTTGTTGGCTTCGTGGTTGCTGCTAATGTGGCAGCTTAGGTTTCTTTAGGTTGATGAATATAGTTTCTTTTTCTTCTTTTTGTTCAAGCAAATGTAGTGACGATAACCATTAATATCGTTCTTGTGTAGTGTTCTTTCCATTTGGGTGACATGCTGAACAACAACAGGCTGTTATATAAGGCCATTTTTGCTGCTAAGCATGCTAACTGGTTTTGGTAAGGCAGATAGATAGGTCTGAAGGGCACTGGGTGCGCTCCTGTTATTTTTTTCTTGGCCCATTTTAGTTGTCCGTGTTTTATTGTTTGTGGTAGTTTGGTAAAGGTGTTGAGTGAAAGGGAGAAGACATATTAAAAAGTAGTCATGTAGCCGAAACTGTAGGCAGAGTAAAAAAAAAGAGGCCTGATTCACATGGAAACCGATCAGTGTAGCCCGTTAGCCACCTGGCTATGGCTAGGCTTATTGGCTGTCGGGCGGTGGTTGGTCCCAAGTGCGAATCTGCCTTTTCATCTCTCTACCAGGCTTGTTGTGTCCGTCATCGGGACGCTTGGGGGCAATGGGGCCGCTGCCGACGAAGTTGATGACCCACTGCCGGACACAGCGAGTCTTATCGAGCTGTGGGTGGGTTGTGGTCCTGGCCTGGAGATCCGCAGCAGAGTAGTGGCCCGAGATTTGGGCTGGTTGGTGTGTAGGGAGAGAGGCGTTATAGTGGCGATAGAGCAAGTTAACTGATGTGTCTCCGCCCTTCACATTCTGGCCAAACACTTTGTTGGCAAAGCTGGCCAGAAGCACGTTTTGGAGCAGGATGATGTCCTGACGTCGCAGAGCTAGGAGTGTGGCTAGGTTCGAGCTTTGGACTGGTCTGGACAGGCCGGATTGTGTGGCAAGGGGTAGCCAAAAGGACACAGAAAAGCCAGCACGTGTATTGTCACCGACGAGAAGTTCGACTAGTTGTAGACGGCTGCCCCAGCGTGTGGTGATGGTGCGTGGGGCCGAGATGGAGATGATGCCAACAATTAAATTGACTAGAACTGGGTTTTGTCGGAGTGGGAAGGGAGATCGGGACTCCTGCTGTTGGATTTTGGCTAACTGGGCGGAAGATGGGAGGTCCTTGAGGTTGCTCAGGGGCCGACTGGCACCTGGAAGAAATGTTTCTAGACTGGGTGTTGGAGAGTGTGGCGGCAAGATGGCCGACATGGATATAGTGGTGTCAATGTCGGAATCAGTCTCAAGAGAGAAGTATGTAGAGATGTTGGCCGGCGTGGCTGGCGGGTGGTCTATCACGTGATTTTGCAGCGGAGGTTCGGCAACGGAGGTACTGGTCGCATCCGCATCGTCATCCAGCACCGAGTACAAGAGAATGGATTCTTCGTAGAACTGCAAAAGGGGATTGAGGCTAGGAGGCTTATTGGCATCTCCAGGCATATCTTCGGCCAGGTCTGGGATCGCACTGTTGCTGTCGTCCAATATACAAGACCAAGACTGGTTCAGTAATGTGGTTAGGCCATCGCCGCCTTTTGGCGCTGAACGAGTAGGTGATGGGGAGATGCTGGTGCTGCTCTGAGGTGGGTCAGCGCTAGAGGCCTGTAGTAGGTCCAGGTTCAAGAAGTCTGTCGCACGGGAGGCCTGGGAGAAGCTAGTGGGCAGATGGCTGTGCGAGTGTGAGAGGACTCTCCAGGGAGCTGGTTCTTTTGATCGGTGGTCGGTATGTGTATGGGTGCTTGAGACTTTTGGACGGATGGGAAGGCTCTTATCGATGCGGGCGTAGCAGGGCTCGAAACAAGACATGAGAGAGGAGAAAGGACTAGTCGCGATCTTGACGGCATGGGCCTCAGTTTGGGCCTCATTATGGGCTCCTGTAGAAGTCTGGCTGGAGGTCCCAGAAGTAGTTTCAGCATCAAGCAGTGCAGCCGGCAACGGGGCTCCAGTCAAGAGAATGATGCGTGTCATCGCAACAGGAATAGGGCATGAAGGCCTCGTGCAAGCAAGCGAAAGGGGGAAGCGCTGGCCATTCGGCCGCCTTGCCTGAAAGAACTCAGATAACGGAGCTTCTTTTTTTCTAATAGAGACTTTGGACGGTAGGATTTTCTCTGGATTTTGTATGGAGGTTTCCAAGGTTGGATATATCTTCTGCGGTTCTTTTTGGCGATTAAGATGGAGAGCTGAGAGAAAACCGGCGGTGTTTCATAGGGAAAAATTAGCTGTACAGCCACACCACAGCTTGTGGCTCCTCGATATGACGTTGTACGGAACAGAAATTTCACTGCACCATAGTCGGATTATGGCTGAGACTTGTGAGGTTCTGGTTCCCGATGAAAGCGACGGGCTATAGGTCAAGAGTTATGGAGGGACTCATGAGCTCATGAGGGAGAGGATGGATGATGATATAGACAACAGGAGTTGCTCCACACTGCTGAGATATACATGGGTCACCCCCCTAGAGTTCGACGGGCTTACCCCCTGTACCCACTACTGGATGCCCTATCTACGCCCTGAAGGCACTGAGAAATGACTTTTCCCCTTTCCTGCATTTACGACATGTTACACGAATATCTGATCACCATCGTCTTCGCAAGCCCCCTTTTTGCGCCTCTACATCTAGGGCTTTTCATTTTACGCAAACTACACTGCAATTTCTTCGTATAGCAGTACATGCCATCGCCGCTGCGTGGCACTTGTGTAAGTGCGCTCGTTCGTGTCTAGCAACAAAAAAAAAACAAAATCTTTGATCAGGCCCAATTGGTTTATTTCTAGCAGTAGTACCACCATGATCCTCACGCCGACCACCTGTCACCCGACCCTAAAAACACTACTCCCGCGGAGCCTCTCCAGCATGAGTAGATTCCCTACGAGACGTGTGAAATTAGAAAAGACTTGCCGAAACTTAGGATCAAGCATTTGACACCCATGGCGCAAGCTATGTGTGCCTAGACTCTCCATAGTGTCTCGGCGTTGATTATTGGCAATACAAGGTGCGTATGACGCTGCCCATCGGGATTTGCCCCACTAGGCTTCCACATAAAGGGTATTGCTTCGGATGATGCTAATGAGGGCAAACCGGGCTACGTACTGCAGCGATTAGTCACTATGACTTGCCATCGTGTAACAAGGGTTGTACAAGCGCGAGACCCACTCATTTTTGAAGATCCCCGAACAGCACCAGCTATCTGGGACATGCATTTTGTAGCTTTGCTTCAGGAAAATACCAGTTGGAAGATGCGGGGGAGTGTAGGCCCTGTGCAAAAAGCAAGTGCAAGATGACGAGAGCGAGTGGGTAAGGATGACTAGACAAGGGATGGCGGAATGCTACCTAAGCTTAAATTGCCAACATCCAGTCGAATGGGGGGCTGTTTAATGTGCATGTAGATGACGTCGGGACTGTGTAAGTGTGCAGTTTGAGATTTTTGGGGAGGGAGCTCCATGGACTGGCTGGCGGGAGAAGGCGACTAGGGCTTGTGCATTTTCTACTTGTTCTTACAACACGAGTTCCATTGAAGGGGGCACATTGGATCAAAAAGGTGATGCCGTATAACTTGGGCTGATAGAGTTTGAATAGAAGAAGAGCTTTGCCAGTTAGGTTATTAGGCATGTGGTTGAGGATCATACTGCTTCCTAGGTAGTTGCCCCAACTTTTATATTTGAGGTTTAGGGAAACTGCCTTTCTGGTAAGCGCAGATCTTTTCAGTCACATGACCGCCACTCGGGCTTTCTTAGATGCAAAGTAGAATCTCCGGTACTCTTGAAAGCCAGCATTTTGGTACAGACGCCAAATTGAGAGTTGGGCGCTTCCCTGTGCTGGTGCCGCAGATCGCCTCCGCAACAAGCGTCATTCTGGGTCCCGTCATCCGGATCAGCCCCGACTTCCCAATCGGGAGATTCGGCGGAGGGCCATCGGCCAGCTCGTAGCAGGTTGACTGGGAGCAGTGGTTCTTGGATGTAAGTAAGAGGCTGGCTTTCCGAAAGCGAGCTGGCTATGTTTTCCTCTACACTAGCACTACTCGTACCTCTGAGCTGCAGCCCGCTGCTTTTCTTTTCACTTTTGCTTCGCAGCACTTTTTTCTTGTTTTTTCCTACAATTAGTCTTCTAGTTGACTGCGGAAATACTGCTACTAAACAGCATACGTCACGCTGATGCCATAATGTCTCGAGAAAGTACTTGCTCAGTCTGTTATTGACGTCATCGTCACTGTCCTATTGGTGTTTGTCTTTGTGTATTCCATCTAATCCACTCTCCGGGCACGCTGCCGAATCTTGCTTTTGTCCTGTGAATCAACGGCAGGTGTTGCGGTTGATCTCTTGTCAACGCTTGCTATAGGGCAGTAGTTACCTTGGCTACTTTTCCCACTTTTAGTTGAAAGTTTTCAATTCTCCTTCTTCTCGGTCTTCTCTCTTTTCTTTCTCTCACCCACAATTATCATGTTTTAGCCTTTGAACTTCGATGGCTTGAACATGGACATGGAATGGCGCTCCCCGTTGCCATTTGTATCTTTGTCTCCGAGGTTCTCCCCTATTAGTCCGCTATAGGCCCAAGTTAGCCCCTTTTGCTGCTGCCCTGGGATTTGGGTCGAGACCTAGATGCCTTGGCGGATGCTACTAAGAATCTCACGGCCCCCGAGTGACTGGGCCTTGCTGATGCTCTCAGCAGAACCCTAGCTGGTTTCTGGCGGCCCACCAAGTACTATACGTGGGTCTCTACTCATCAGAGATCTAGCCCTGATTTGCCTCTGTGCCCTTCAGAGCGTGCCCAGTTTGCTGTGTCTTTTCAGACGCGGGTCCGCATAATTGGTCCTCTGGCTAAGCGGGCATTTGCCTTATCTAGTGCCCTTGGTACTTTTAGCCCTTCCTGGCTTGTTATGGATGACGCTGAAATACTTAGCCCTGGTTTTGCTGCCGGAAGGACCAGCAACAGTGGCATGTCTCCTGTCTCCAGGGTAACTTGGTCTTTTCAGCTTTGCTCTTTTGTACAGGCTTAGCGTCCTTGATCTCTTCTTTGGTCTCTATGCTTTTTCAAGTATATTTGATACTTGATGTCTCCGAACGGGCAGTTCGCAAAACACCACAGGGCCTGCAATATCCGTTTTGTGTATAGTTGTTTGGGCTTCGGAGTTTGAAGTTTCGGCCCTTGCTTTATGTCCCTTTATTCATTTTCGGAGACTAGGTACTACGCTTTACGGGCGTTTACGGCTACTTTTTGAGATCTTTGATGTCTCTTCCCGGGGCTGCCTTGGGGTCATTGCCGCATCCTTTTTTTATGAAGTTGGCACCGTCTTCCGACTTCCAGCCCTTTCCCACCCATTTGATCTCGTCAAGATCGAGGCGACTGGCTTATTTCACAGAAGTAATTCTGCAAGCCAATTCTCTGAGGATTTGAGCTTTTTGTTTTATACTCTAGTTTTCCCACATCTTGTCTTCTGCTATACTGAGGACATCTATCACTATAGTTTCCATCCTAACAGGTAATTCTGTCCATATTCTGAGCTACGTGTAAGTTTCTATGTTACACTGAGGTTTAAAAGTGGATCATTCCGGCTTTGTGTAACTCCGATCATCAACTTCTTAGCAAACTACTATGTGTCTACTAACATTACATAGGAAATACTGCTTCGATATACTCTTACCATCTGCCAATGCATTCAGTCATATGCTGTTATACAATAAGCTCTGCGCTATGCCCCTTTACGTGACTTTTTCTTGGGCCGCACGGCCTCAAAAAAGCGGATCGCGCCCTGCCTTCCGTGTAACCACTACGTCTTTGTCACCCTCATCTCCCATCCTTCCTTGATCTGAGCTAACTCAGCCCTGTATCTTCTCCTTTTAGCGGCCATTTCATCTGTTTCATAATCACCTGTTCACCCCTGTCGCCATGACACCACGCTCATGTTGAACTTGGACGCGTTGTTTCATTCAACATCCTCAAACAATAGCTCGTGATAGGAACCCACGACAAGGTTATTTTCGGACAGGCCTCCTCGAAAAGTTGGGATGTAAGAGTGCTAATAATAGGCTTCTACTGTACTATGCCTCAAACAAAAACTGCGGTCGGTAAAAGAACGCACTAGCTTTGCTCGCCATATGATGGCATAAAAGGTTATGTCACAGAAGCTTTCTTGATTGTCTACAAGGCTTTGCGCCGTTGCGTCGAGTGGGGAATGTTTTGTAGTTGGGGGTTCCGGCACAAGCACTGGTACGCTTAGAATCAGGATGTGAACCCAACGGGCAAAATATTCTCTGGTTTTCTTATTTATTCACCGTCCCCAACTCATTGTCTGTCTGTTTACGTGACCACCTTAGCTTGAACCTTTGCTCTTTTCTGCCACCTTGTATTTACATTCATTTTCTCATGATTCGCTGCTATGGAAGAACTCCAAAAATCTTCTGAGCAGCTTCTGCAGCCACAAGTACAATCGCACTCACAATCACAACCACGCTCGTTCCCCCCCCACCAATATTCACACACATCGCGACCCTCACATCGCCGTCAGTGGCTTCCCCGCTTCTGGCCATCATTTCCGTGGGTGGCTATATTATTTATGTACCTTTCGTTTATAGGTGCGCACACGGCTAGAATCAAAATGTGTTTTCTGTCCTGGTGCTAACGACAAGCACGGCTCGCAGCTTGTATTATTACGGCCGCTTTTCTTTATAGATTTGTCAATGGCGTTGCAGTTAGCGACTGGCCGTACCCCAAAGCCCAACCGCCTACTATTGTCTCCCTGATTTCGGCAGCGGGCAACCACTGTCTGCGTGTGGCCATTGCAGAGGCTGTTGCAGTGTTTTTTTGGAAGCGAGCGTTCCAGCCGTTCCCGGTGAGTACATCCATCCCTAGGCGTGCTATTCAGTACCTACCAAGAAATAACAATTAACTCTTTGTTGTCTTTTGCTCTAGCTTGCCAACGTACATCATTACTGGGTAGCAGGACAGGGTATTTACTGCGCCCTTCAAAGCATCTCCAAAGTCACCGTCTTTGCCATTTGTAAGGCATAAACAGCAATCCCGTAGCCTTGAACGCTATAGCCTATATGTGCGTTGTACTAACTCAAGTTTCGCTTCTCTCTAGTATCCCTCATCATCCATACTAGCACTCTTGCGCGCGATCCATGCTTTCAAAACTCTATCCGAATTAGCGAGAGGCTACACCATGCCAACGGTACAATCAGTGTCCCTGCTGCCTCGTCTCTTGACAACTACTTTGCCGGGACCATGATGGGAAGAGCCCAGAATGTCATGATCTCGGGCAATTTCAGCCAAGTGTTGACTGAGTATCAGCAAAGATCGCCAATCACAATCAACAATGACTGTCCGAACTGCACATTCTCAGTGAAGGTAGAATTATACTGTGTGCGTTGTACTCTAGGTATAGTACGCTAACACTATAGCAGGCCTTTGGCTTTAATACCGAGTGCACAAGCACTACACTGCCATACAATGTCTCGAGCTACATCACCACGGGCGAAAAGATGGCCGAGGGCCTGGACCTCTTAAATGTTGACGTTAGCTCCATGACCTATCCCGGTACGAATGAGGGTTACCTCAACGTCACTGTCAGCCGACGGCCATCCCTAGATTGTACGGGCAATATGGTCGTGCAAACATGCTTCCTGTACCCCGCTACTATGAAATATAACCTACAAACCGACGCCGGGGCGGTAGTCTTTCGAAATAGCTCATGGGAGAGTGACGAGTTCATTGCCAACACGTCAGTGCAATACTTTTTCTCACAGACAAACCCAAGTACTGACATTTCTCATGCTACAGGACGATGGCTAGCCCTATGGGTGGTCTCGATGGCAATCTTGCTGCGTTTCAAGACTTTGCATACACCTTATTTCATTCAGAAGCTAATTTGCGATGGGCGGGTGCTCGTGGTTGGGACTACTCCCATACGGGGCTTGTCGCGAGTACATATATCATTCCGCCAACGACAGATTGTGGACCAGCCTTCAATGACCCAATGGATGGTATTATTAATGGCTTTCGCGAAATATCTCTACGCACCAGCCTTCGCCAGGCCATCGCAACAACATCAGAGGTGCAGTTCGCCAATTATACGTCGTTCACACAAAGAGCCGTGTACCAGGTTGAGTATCAATGGGTGATTGGCGGATTTGTTGTTAGTTTTGTTGGTTTCGCAGGCGTTATGGTCTGTCTATGGGGCTTCTGGGTTGTTGGCCGCCAGGTATCTATGAGCCCGCTGGAGATTGCGCGTGACTTTGCGTACATTGGCGAGACACAACTGAGGCACTTTCCACCTTCCAAAAACGGCCTAGACATGGCTCATGAAAAGGCTGATCGGCTCATGGTACAGTGGGCAGTGGATGAAGCGAATAACTACGAACTAGCGTTTGTTGAGAGCACTCCGCTAGTGAGAGAGCTGAAGAAGGGCGATTTTTACAATGTGGCGGAGGAATGGCCAAGACTACGAGCAAGCTGGTCATGGAGATAGACAGGACGGAACTAACTGGACATACTTGATGAGTACGTGAGTACTGTAATGCGACATGAAATATAGAACCTGTGCTTGCCAGTTGAGGCTAAAAGAAATGAATTGATAAAAGCTTGTGTCCTAGGATAGACTAATTATTGGCGCCCATGCAAACCGACGCCAAAAAACACACGCAGCAATAGAAAGATATACTCAACCATAGACACTTTCCACAGGGGCTTCTCTTTCTCAATCAGAGTGGAGGCTTTGTGTTTCGGTTCGTCGGACATCTAGTCCTCGAACTTGATACCACCACGCGAGTTAGTATCAATTACACCAGCACGATACGAGCCACGCTTCATCTTGTTCTTCTGCTTGGTGAAGCCAGAGCCACGCGTCACAGCAAGCGTATCAAACATGCTCTTGTCGTACTGACTGGGCTCATACTTTTTGGCGAACTTCTCCTCGACCTTGATGTCACGTGACACACGTGAGAATGGTAGCTTGTTCTTGGCTTCTTCCTGACGGGCACGCCAGGCCGCAGACGGATCGGGAGGCAGAGGTGCAGCAGGGGGCGAGACCTTTTGCAAGGTGACAGAGGATGCAGCAGATGTAGAGGAGGACGTTCTGCCCTTCTTGGGGGCGCTTTTAGAGGTTTTGTTGGCGGTGCTAGAGTCGGAGTCGGAGCTAGATGAGGATGAGGATGAAGAAGAGTCCGAGTCCGAGTCGGAATCAGGAAGTTTAGTGTTGACGGCATTTTCGTTGACCTCGGAGTCAGAGCTGTCGCTATCGCTGTCGGAATCGGATGAGGAGTCGGAATTGGATGAGGAGCTGTCGCTGCTGCTGCTGGAGCCAGAGCTGCCAGATGAACTAGAATCGGAGTCCGAATCAGAGCTGGAGTCAGAGCTGGAATCAGAGCTGGAATCAGAGCTGGAATCAGAGCTAGACGAGGACGAAGATGAAGACGATTCAGACGACTCAGAAGACGACGACTCGGAGCTAGATGCAGCCTTCTTGGTAACCTTAGCCTTTTTGGCCACAGGCTGCTCAGTCTTGCTCTTCTTCTTCTTCTTTTTCTTTTCATCTTCCGATGAGCTCGACTCAGATGACTCGGACGATTCAGACGATCCAGACTTAGACTCGGACTCAGACTCTGAGCTAGGCGCCTTACGCTTCAGTGATTTTGCGGGTGTAGTCTCAGCCTTTGACTTGCCTGACTTGGGGGCTGGGGTCTCCATCTCATCATCGCTGTCGCTCTCGTCGCTCGATTCCGAGTCGCTAGACTCGTCATCAGCAACATCGCCCATCTCGATGTCATCGCTGGTTCCAGAGACATTGTCGGCGGGTTTGGACTGTGTCACCACCCAGCTCTCATACACGGTCTCTAGGGTCTGGCCCTTGGGCACACTAGCTCTGGTAGCGGCCCAGCCAGCTGACTTGCGCTTCTTATTAAACTCTTTGTAGGCGTCAGCAAAGCCATGGGCACCTAGGAAGCTTCCAACAAGATCCAGAAGCTGAGTAGGCGGTACGCTAGCCTTGGATGCGGCGGCCTTGGTGGTCTTCTTATCGGTCTTGGCCATGATGGTGTGGGGAAGGGTCTCGGTAGTTATGGCGGTGGTAGTAGACTTATTAGCGGCGTTGTTGGTGAATAGCCACGCAGGAGGTCCGGACATGGGCGAGATTATCGCTGTGCAAATGCGACAGAGGATAAAGGACGTAGGCGACAGAAATAGCAAGCGGCGCAAATCAAATCGGCCTCGACTGAAGGATGAATTCAAGAAAAGCCATGGGCCAGGGCTCTATGGGATAAAAAAAAGTTTCTTATCTTATCGATTAACTGCTGAGTCAGCAGCCTTTCTAGACCACGCCCAATATATTCTAGAAGCCAACCTTACGGCGGGCCCCACAAACTCGTTTACGCGATTGCGATGCCCCCTAGACGCGACGGTTTCCATGGTTATGCAGTGTGGCTGCATCAAACTTGCATGTATTGCAACCCTGTGAGATTTGGCCGGCTAACTAACAAAGCCGCTCCCCCCCCCCCCAGCTATTAGTGGCCGTGTCTTGGCTTTCCTCTTATGGTAGACCCCTTACATTGTGGCTACCCTCCCTCATATCCTCCTCCGAAGCTGCCGCCTTGCCTCGAGTTCAGTACACGAACCTACCAGTGCCCGCTCTATCGCCGTTCTGCACAGACCGATGTAAGCCCCCATGTATGCCAGCGCAAGCAACGGACCCCTGCTTTGATTCCCAACCCAGGCCTATACAAACTTTCTCTCTGTCAGTCTTTTCTCTGCTACAAGTCTCAGCCTCATTGCGCTAGCCAACCAACAGCCCTTTTTGCATTTGTTGACTCTTTTCTTCTTTCTGCCTGGGCAAAGACTCGGAAACAAAATCTAAAACAGGCGCCAGTAAATCCTTGGGCCATTGTTCACCATCAAAACAAACAGCCAGCCCAATATTAGCCTAGCAACAACCACAGCCCGGCCTTGTCCTGTCTGTCTTTCTCCCGAACACCATGAACGCTACCAAACGCAAGTTCAATGCTCTGATCCAGGGAATGGGCAATCGGTCGTCTCCGTCTACACCAAGCCGCCATCTCGACTCTGAACATCCGCAAAAATCTCCACACTCGCTACTTGCTTCGCCTTCTGCGCGCAAAACCACCAACGCTAACAGCCACACTACTGCAATGCCGCCATCTGATTCCTTTCTGACGCCCGATGACAGCTCCAAGCGTCGTCGCCTCGGCCCTAACGACGCCACCATCATCACTTCGGCGCCCGGCTCAACCACCAAGATATCGGGAATCTCGCTACGCAAATGGGGCTCTAGCGCCTCCAAGTCCACCATGCGGCCGTCGTCCGTCGCCGGCCCCGTCACCAAGGTCACTAACCTCACCCCACCAATGTCGGCCGCAAAATACTGCCCGTCGGACCGCAACGAGTTGATCAAGCGACTCACCACATTCCAAGAAATTTCGGACTGGACGCCCAAGCCCGATCGTGTCAGCGAGATCGAGTGGGCAAAACGGGGCTGGGCTTGCCAGGGAAAAGAGCGTGTGCGCTGCACCTTATGTCATAAGGAGCTTGTGGTGCGGTTTAACACGAAGGAGGTCGACGGCAAGGAAGTGCCGGTTTTAATGCCATCTGAAATAGGTAAGGCGATTTGCGATGTTGAGATGCTACCGCATTAAAATGACTAAACGACTGACCGCTAACATTCCGTATAGAAGATGCACTAATTGACAAGTATTGCCAACTTATGGTTGATGCACACCAAGACAACTGTCTCTGGCGCCAGTCTGGCTGTGAGGGTAGGTGTCTATCTCTTCTCCCCTGCTTTCGTTGCCTCCGACATGCGTTCTAACCATTCACTTGTAGATTCCCTCCTCCGCATATCCTTCTCAAACTCCCTAACAAACTTCGAGGCCCTGCGTCTCCGCTACGATGAACTCTGCGCACGTTCGGACTCTCTCCCCTACGACTTCAACCTACGACTCCCCGAAGGCCTTGACCTCGATGTTGTGCTATCACAGCTACCCCATGACTTTTTCTCCAAGCCCGCACCACCCCCCAAGACTTCACATCCCAAAAGCCCTAACCGAGTCGCCCTGGCCCTAGCCATCATGGGCTGGCAGGGCCTAACTAACCCCCGCATTGGCGCCATCCCGAACTCTGCATCTTGTCACACCTGTTTACGCCGTTTGGGTTTATGGATGTTCAAAAGCAAAGAGCTAGCGCCCGACGGCTCTATTGCTGTGCCGGCCGCCATGGACTACCTTGACCCAGCTCGCGAACATCGCTTCTTCTGCCCGTGGAAGAACCCGCAAACCCAAAGACTCGCCACGGCACGATCGAAGCCAGGCACTGACCTGACAGCTTGGAAAGCCCTTGTGCAGTCTATACGCAACGAGGCTTACCTACGTGAGCGCCTCAATGCTGATTCCAAGAACAAAGTCAACCGCATGCGCTCGCGCTCTGAGCTGCCATCTACCCCCACTAAAGGCGGTCGCCCCGCCCTGCCTGTGACCCCGGGATCGGGTGCCGCAGATGGCTCGCTCTTGCTCACGCCTGGGACACCAGCGACCAACGGCATTGACGAAGCTGCACGCGATTCAAAGGACAAGGAACGTTGGGCCCGGCTACGCCGCGTCAAGAGTCTGTTTGACACCAAGTCGTCTCGTAAAAAGAAGGCAAACTCAAGGCCTGGGACGGCAACCTCGAGGCCAGACACGGCAGTGTCAATATTCAGCAAAGTGAGTCGGGCAAGCAAAGCGGATAGATGAAACGCAACTGCAGAGCACAACGGGGGTGGTCTGCGGAATTAGGCTGTAGGAAGCTAGAGAACGGACATAATATAATCATAGAGCCAAGCCATGTAACCATAGTAAATAAGACGTGCTTATCCTTATCAGTCCTTATCAGTTGCGGCTAGCCACCAATAGCAACCATTGTACTAGAGAGCTGTGCCCCCACTTTATTAGACGCCTCTACACCTTCAAGCTTTCATCCCTCGTCTTGTTTATTTCGATGATCATCTGGTCTCTGGCTTCGCCCACATATACAACGCCAGCTCCGCGCTCCCCTTTCTCGGCCGTCCAAGGCTTTTCCCGCTCTCTTTTGAACGATTTTTTCGGCGTCTATTCATAGGCGCTTTGTCCGTGTGGCTATCCGTCTGCCTTACTACGCTATTAACAGGGGCTGCCCCTCACCTTTCACCTTGGAAACACGGCCCTTGCACCTCCACATTTCGAGGCGAGGTGACGTAGGAACTCCAGCGTGTGTCATCTTGGAGGACATTTCAGTCGCTGGCACCTGCTGTGCTTTGCTCTCGCCTGCGCAACGACCACAAAGACGCTCCGCTCCGCTCTGTCCGTCTTTGTCGCCTGGTCGCTTTGTGTGGTCTTCCCGCCAACACTTCACTCTTGACGCTATCTCAAATAGCTTTGTGCATCATGCCTGTACGTCTACCCCTCCTTCTCTTCTTACCAAAGCCTTACAAACGCCCTGCAAATCCAAATCACTCACAGCTTCTCGTTTTCCATTTCCCCTTCCGATTAGAAACCGTATACCGCTGTCACCGTTGCTGTCGAGACGCAAACAGGCGAGAGCTTTGCAGTCGATGACTTTAGCTGTATTCCCAATCTCGTCGAGCTAGTGTCTCTGCAGCAGAGCGGGCCAGAAGAAGCAGCCCGGGCTATCCGCAAAAAGCTCAAGTACGGCAATGTGCACCGTCAGCTGCGTGCCCTAGTCATTCTAGATGGCCTGATTCAGAACGCTGGCCCGCGTTTCCAACGCACCTTCGCCAACGAGCCGCTACTTGAGCGGTTGCGCGTGTGTGCCACATCGCCACACTCAGATCCTGAGGTGCGCAAGAAGTGCGACGAGCTCTTTCGCGGCTGGGTTCAGTACAAAAATATCGCTGGTATGAACGGTATTGCGTCGCTAGTCAATGTGAGTTTTGCTTGATGTGCTTCATTCTTCATGCACTACACCGTGGCTTACGCAGCTAACCACAAGTCCCCCAACTCATAGCAACTCCCCCGCCGCAAGGTAGTGGTCACTCGAGATGTCTCCAAAGCAGTCCGCGAAACCGAAAATCCCTTTGACGACGACGAAGACACTGATGCTGAAACAAGTAAACCCAGCCAGGCGTCTGGGTCTACACACCGACCCTCAGCATCAACCGAGTGGCCGGCTGGGTCTTCGCCCTCAGCCTCAGCCTCAACCTCTAGCACCGGCCACCAGTCATTCGGCCATGCCAAGTCTTCATCCGGATTCTGGTCGTCGCGCAAAAAGGACAAGGAAAAGGAGAAAGAAAAGCACAAGAGTAACAAGAACAAGTGGCGTGCACCCATCAATCTGCAGACCGAGCGGCCGCACATCAAAGCGACCATTGCAGACTCGAGTCTAGCTGCTACAAACCTTCTTAATTCTATGCAGGTCGTCAACAGAGAGACAGAGCGCATTTCCGAGAACCAAGTCTGCGTTCAGCGCTTCGAGGAGTGCAAGACGCTGCGTCGGCAGGTCCTACGATACGTAAGTATTTGTTCCAGGTGCCCCAATACCCTCGCCCTCTACAACCCTTCGTGCTGACTGTATCATAGATTCATAACATCCATAGCGAAGAATTTCTTGGTGGCCTTTTACACGCCAATGATGAGCTTATCAATGCCTTGATTACCTTTGAGCAGCTCGACCGCTCTATTAACGCAGACAGCGACTCAGATGATGATCTCGCAGCTCAGGCCCATATGTATCGCAGTATGTAACACCTATTTAGCCCTATCTGCTACTTATGGCTCTCTTACTTTGTCTTCTTCTGCAAGTCACTGCTTGCCAGCCTCTACTAACCCCTCTTTCCTTTGTCCTTCTAGTGGCCCAACTCCGTACTAATGAAACTGGCAACTCTACCTCGGGAGCCACCACATCTTCACCGTCTCCAGATATGGCTGGCCTGTCTCTTGAAAACTCCACAACGCCCTCTTCACCACCATCCACCAGTGCCCCATCCAGCCGCCGTGGCTCTCGAGCCCCTCCGCCCCGGCCTCCAGCTGCTTCAAAACCGTCGCGTAACACCGGAATAGCACAAAACATTCAGCAGCACCAGCAGCCACTAGCGTCAGTCATGACACTAAGAAAGCCTGAACAGCTTGAGGATGAGAATGATCCATTTGCAGATTCAAATGTAATTAATTAGGGGGTAGAAATGCAGGTGAAGGGGTAGTTGCAGGTGCAGCTGCAGTTGCAGGTGCAGGTGCAGGCGCAGGTGCAGATGTAGGTGGATGTATACGGGCCATCACGGTACGAGGTGAGAGCTTTGTTATAGCTATATTTGTCTTTCATAGACATAGAATAGGTAGACGGGACTGGTCTAACTATCTCTGCAGGCTGCTGGCGCGCTTGAAAATTCTAGGGCTTTAGCATTGAGTAGCCCGACTTTGGCCATTTACTCCAGAGAGACGGACAATGATACAGTCAGCCAACCCATCCTGTTCTGTAACCATTCCAACTCAACTCCATTCAGGCTGCCTTCGGGCTGTCTCTGATATAGGCTTAATTTCATTGGTGCCCTTACTCTTGCTCCTACACTTGCCTGCTCTTATCTCTCTTTGCTTGGCCTGGTTTGACCTCGGATCATCCGTTTCTCGCGACGCAGGGGGGGCTACGGCCTGCTTTTTTCTTTCCTTTTTGCTCTCTGGTATCCCTCTTCTCAATCTAGCCTTAGGTCTGCAGTACAACCAGACAGTCAACTTTGCTAGCCTTCTTTCCTCCTTCTGGTTGACTTCCTTTTTATCTTCCATGGATGGTATCAAGGTGGCCCCAGCGTCTTGCAAGCATGGTGTGGACAGAAGGAGAGAAAAAGAGGAAGAAGAAAGCACGGTTCTGTAGATGGTCCGTCCCCTTTTCCTTCTTACCCTCCTCTGGTCTTCTTGTTCTCGTCACCATCTAGAGGCAATCAGCTGAATGCTCTTGCATTCTTAGTATCCAAGTCTCATTGGCTGCTTTGCTTCATCCGTGGTGGGGTAGTTAGGCGTTAGCCCCAAGTGAGTCCAAGGTTCAAGCCTTTCTCTTCGTCTCTGTGTCTTCTCATATCTCTTTCTCCGTCTCTCCATCCCTCCTAGGCTTCTCTTGTGTTTCTTTTTTTAGGCGGAGCTCAACAAATTCACCTTCTTCCCTAGAGAAACGGGGGACAGTAGTGGAAACTATGACAAGCATCGACTAGTGAATCTGCTATTCGGTGTTTCTAGAAATGGGTGCCGTGTAATGTTTATGATGCTGTTTTATGCAGACCTTTGTGTATATCACTTTATCCTTGTATTTGTTCTCTCCTGTGGCGGAATTATCTCTCACCGTTGACTGTTAACCCTGCTGCTTACCATGTTAAGCCAGGATGTTACGTTGTGTGCACAGCTCAGTGGCGTATTTCATTCTTCTTCTCCAACCACACCACAGGCTCAGTCGGGAAAGCATTTCCAAAAAAGAAAAAAAGAAACAAGCATCCGTTGTTGTTTGTTGCTTGATTTAGTCGTTGTGACTGCTTAGTCTTTGTTGTTTTATGCCTTATACGTCGTTGGTACGGTGCACAGCACACGGCCCTAATACTGTGTCGTTTTTGCATAAACTAGAAAAGGGCAGTTGCATTATCTTCTATCTTGTTTGTTCTTGTTGTTTTGGAAAATGGAACCTGCCAGTTTTAACTTCGTTCTTTCCGAACTTTCAATTAAAATGGGCAATTGTAGTCTATAGGGAATCCTTCAGATCCTTTACATGCGAACTTATGTTCTCGAGTCCTCCAAGTTCCTTCCTGCTCTTAACGTTGTAGTATTAAGGGTCCTATTGTGTTGAGGGACATAGTGTAGTTATGTATCTTTCTTATGACTTGTGCTGCCAAACAAGGCCACCTAGCTATTGGATTGGCCGAAGGACTAAGGCAAGGGCTTGTTGATGACAAGCCTGTTTTCTTTCCAATGACTGCCGATGTAACCCAAAGACGTCCTTGGGTTTAGCAGTGTGCAACCAACTTGCGCCCGTAAAACTTGACGTCTAATCGAGCACTAGATATGGCTAAGAGCGATGGCTGCCCGACAAAGTCGAGCTCTGTGTTCGTTCTGCTTTCACTAGCTAGCATGCTGTATTTTACTACCCATCTAACTCTACCACTGGCTTGACTTTTACTCGCTATCCATGTCCATAAATGCACAACTCTTATGCCGGGCTATTCATTTCCACAGTGCTATAAAATTAGAAACGGCCATTTCCTTGATTGCACCACTCTCCTCTATTTTGCTCCGTTGCTCCCTTCCCTGGCTTTTGTTTCCTGTCTTCATTTTCTCCGGACATAACTCTGGCTTGGCACTCAAATAACACTTGTTTTCCCCGTGCTTTTACCTAGACTCTATTATTCTATATAATTTATCTGCCCAAGTAGACAAAGACTAAGAAAGAGGAGAAGAGTGGAGGGGAGAATAGGAGTGGAGAGGAGAGGAAGGATGGGGATACTACGGGCTATCCGGCCAATGCAAGGGTGCGGATTTGGTTTAGGACGGAATCTGGTGATTGAGAAGGCGGTTTTGGGAGGAGCAGGCAATGAAGAGGCAGAGATGATGATGGAAGAAGGCAGAAGAAGGCAAAAAAGGCAAGCCAAGGTAACAGTAAGGGGGTAGGAGAAAAAAAGTACAAGGAGCGGGGGGAGGGGGCATGAGGAGGAAGGCGAGAGGGAAAGAGGGGGTGTATGAGATGTAAAGAAAGGAATGGAACTCTCACATTATTGTCGTAAGCTTGGTTGGATGCCTTCAAAATGCATATAGAAAGATAGATTATAGTACGTGCATGTATACCTATCTGGTTCAGATCACTCAAAAAAAGGAAAAAGGAAAAAAGTCATGTTACTTTTAGTCTTCCTTGTTGAACCTTTGTCATGCCGCCAAGACATTTGGTACAAAACTACACCTCCACGATAACAAACAGGGCGAAAGAGAGAAAGAAAGAGTAACCAAGGAACTAGGTAAGAAAAGTACGATTGTGTCGTCATAGATAGGAACAGTTTAGCTTTGGAGACTTGGGGCCTAGAACTTGAGCGTTGAAAGCTTTGCACTGGGGATGCTGTCTCTTTCTCGAACCAGGTAGAGGGGCAATCCCCGCCCCTCCTCCCTTACCCTGCAGCTGTCTCCTGTCCCCCTCTTCCTGCCTAACGTCTAGCTGCAACTCTGCCCTATGCTATCATGTTCTACCAAGCCCTGTCTCGCTTCTTGGCTTGCCTCTCGTATGCTCCTAGACAGCTAGAGTAGAAGAAAAGACAGGTGGGCTGCCGCTTGATTGAAGATTCTACCCACGAGGCTTGGAGGCAAAAACAACAAGATCTATCCATTGCCAAGGACAGTCTGGGAGAGCCAGTATGCGTCCATGTTCCATGTGCAAGTCTTTCAGCGCCCAGAAAAGCAGGTGCACGCAAGTAAGCCAGCAAAAACGTGTGAAAGTCCTCTTTTTTTTCACACACACACACTAGCCCTGGTGGCTAAACTGAACGCGCCTCCCTCGTCTTTTTCTCGCAACTCACATTGGCCCCATTCTACAGCCTGTTGGTGTGCTGATCTTGCTGAGGATGCTTTCCGAGAGGTTGGGAGATCGTTCAAGATAACAGCAGACTCGGCACAGCCTCATTTCTCTGCCGCTTTTTTGGTAGACCAGAAGCAAGCTAGAATCAATCAAACCCAAGCAAACAGGCCAAATGGGTGTAGAAGAAGAAATCGGGAGAAGCGCGCAGACAACATGGAGAAAACAGAGGAGAAAAACAGTAGAGCAGGGAAAAGAGAGGGAAAAAGTCCCCTGGCCCCAGGCAGACCTTGGTAATGTCGTGCGGAGAATTAGGCTATGGCAGGACCACAGACTGGTCTCGGCATATCTTTCGGGCTTACAGTACAGAGCACATAGCAAGCAACTAAGAAGCTCGCTGGCTGTGTTGCATATGGAGAAGCAGGAAGGGGAATAGGAGTGGCTCATCATTCATTGTCTATAGCTAGTTAATATTGGTTTTTCTCTTACAGCCACACCCCGCTGTTCTCCTGCTCTAGGAATCTGTAGCACAGTTTTGATCTTTTGAGCCTTTAGTCAAACTAGGCCTCAGTGAATGTTGGAGGTGGCAGTGTGCTTTAGCCTAGTCAGCCTTAACAACGATGTTGATATAAGAGGCTAATATGCATCGCAGCCAGTCAGCCAGTCAGCCAGTAGCAGCACAGCACTACGTTGTAGGTCAGGCTCGCCGCTCGCCTCCCGCCTTGTGGTACCAGGTCAGCATTAGCCGGGTTCATGCAAGTAACCTTGACGGTGGGTGGTGAGCTTTGTAGAGGGACTTGTTTTTCTTGGGTTTAGCTTGTCAGAAGCTTAACCCTACAGACGGCATTGGTATCTTATTTTAAGGATTTAAAGCAAGCGTACTAGTATGTGCCTGTTTTTGCTTTTTTGGGTATTTATATTTCCCATTCTTGGTTTAATTACGTGAATTTCTTTTTTTTTTCTTTTTCTTTGGCGGAGGAACTTTTTGTTTGCTAGCTTTTCTTGGCATTTCTTCCCACCATTAAACATCCCATTAAACAAGCTTCTATTTTAGTATCTTTTTTTAGATGTCACACTACCTTCATTGTCACCCTCATTTGCTTGTGACGTATTGGCATGACAACATGTGCCGTATGAAAGGAAACAAAACATTGACGCCTATGGTTCAGGGCATAAATATTAACTACAAAAAAACAACGCTATACTCTACTTTGGCAAGACCGATATCTACGGGAATCAAGCAGACGACGCTAGAACAGAGGATAGAAAATGCCAGTTATAAAAGCAGGAAACGGAGGCAAACAAGGCGCACAGACCTTGAGAGCGCAATTGGCTAGCGCGAGATGAGGCGAGGGTCTTTCATTTGGGGGGTGAACTTGTCTAGATCTACAGGTTAAAGGACAAGACAACAACGCTAGGGGACTCAAATTGTACTTGCGGGGGGAGGGCAGGAAAGAGAGGAACGGCGTTGCTATAGATGGAAAGCAAAATAATGGCTAAACGTGTAAACAAGCCCATATATCAGACTCCCTACTATTAACCCACTTCGCGGGATATTTTTCGCTGCCCTATATCACAAGGCAAGGAGGAAACAAGAGCAAGCACTAAGGAAACAACAACGGCCAGTACGAGATAGAAAAGACCAGAAGAGACCTAACATAAGTGCCCGGCCTTTTCATAGGAGAGCCAAGTTACGCCGAGAAAGTCCGGTGAAGACAATAAAATAGAGAGAAAAGAAGATAAAAAAAGCAAGAGTTGGCGAGGATAAAAGAGCCTCAAAGATACCACATACGAGATTTCCCTCCCTCTTGAGTAATAGGCTGTGCAAAAACAGAAAGAAAAGAAAAGAAAAAAAGAAGGAAAAAGAAGAGACAAGGAAAACAGTAATGCGTCCTACTCCAAGGCTCATCCCCCCTCCTCCGCCATTCTCCCTCCGTCTTCTTTGCCATGCCCTCCCGCCTCCGCAAGTCTCCATCTTCGGGAAGCCTTGGGCTACTATGGCTACTAGCTGACTAGCTGCCGTAAACTTGGGCTTAGTGGGAAGAAACGGCATCGCACATAGACACAGACAGGCAAGAGCAATGGAGGAGTAAAAGAAAAAGAAAACACAAAGACTTGCATCGTAGCAAAGCTCCTCAAAGCCGCTGGCTAGCTTGGGACTTGGGCTGCGTCTGGGTCTGGGTCTTGAGGGCTTGGGGCCTGTGGCTTTGGGGGAGAAGACGAGACTGGGGACGGGAAAAGGGAGGAGGACACACTTGGTACCTGCAGTTGGCATACGCAATAGGCACCAAGCGGGCGATGCGACAAGACACAAAGCATAAAGGACAAAAAAAACAAAGAAGCAGGATAGAAGGCTTACAGAATGAGAGGGGAGGGGGGAGCTAAAGGCCCTGCTAGCCTACTAGTCTCAAGCAAGGTGGCCTGGGAGGAAGAACAAAGGATAAGCAAAGCGCCAGACAAGAGACAGTAGAGAGAAGCGAATCCGGGCCACTAAAAGCAGGGCCAACAGAGCGAAGCAGAGACCCTCTGGCACCCTGTGGTTCTGGGGGAGTTGATGTCTGTGTACTGCCTTTTGTGTCTGTGGCCTGTTGATTCTTTGCATATCTTTGTCCGTGTCTTGTACATCAATTGCGTCTGTGGGTGTTTGCCAACCTGCATTTCTGTACTTTCTGTGTTCTGTCTACGTAGCTTTGCATAGAGCCCCCTCTCCGGGGGTCTCATCTTCCCTGCAGTGGCATCTCTGACTCCTCCTTCGGCTCCTCTTCTGCCTTTCCTGTCTAGACCCGTCCTCTTCTTCCTCTTATCCCCCTCCTCGCCAACAACATCGCCACCCCCTCCTAGAATCGCAGCATTGCGCCAGTCGTTGGGTCTCAGGTGATTGTCGGCCTAACCTGGTTTGTCAATGATGGTTGTTGGAGGATAGGGCCAAGTGAAGTGCCGGGTGAGTCCAAAAGGCAAAGAATCAGGAAGAAGCACGAGCCAGCAAAACAACCCCAGGAAATAAAGAGGAAATAAAAAATGGGCAAGCAAGCCAGGCGGCAGAAAGGAAGAGACGAGGGTTGAGAAAAAGAAAATATAAAAAAAAGAAAAAAAGAAAAGAAGAAAAGAAGTGAGAGAGACCAGCGCGAGAAAAGACGCATGAGCCCTATCCGGCCTTATCCTCGGACAACACATAGCGCGGACCACCCGGCGGACCTTGTTTTTGCTCACAGCTTTCTCACCCCTCCCCCCATATCAACAACACGCCAAATCTTGCTCACGTAAAAGGAAAGCAAAGGAATTGGCAAAGACAAAGTGTAATGAGAAAAGAAAGCAGGGAGATAGAAAGACAACACCGTGCACGTGCCCTGCACTATGAGGTAATGCGTCCCACTGCTATGGAGATGAGCGTCGGGCCCAGCTGTGAATGCCTGTCAGCACCATAACGAGTCGAGTCGAAGGACAAGGGCAGGCGGCCGAGATTGCAATCAAAGGAGAAAGATAGAGACAACTTTGATCTTGCGCTAGCTGCTTGGTAAGGGAGTAAGCAGCTTGTTTCAATACTGGAGATCGGGCCGCCAGATGGTCCAGCAGCAGATGAAAGGGAACGTACGAGACTAAGAGAAAAAGCAGAGAGATAGAGGGTGAGAAAGAGGGTGAGAGGGGGGGGGGGGGGGGAGAGAGACACCGTTATCACCAACCAAGCCATGTCGCAGCGAGCCTTTCCCATCCCCTCGCTATCCGCAATATCTTGGACGCCTAGCTGGCTCCGCATAAGACAAGCCAGCAAACAGGTAAACAGGACACTCGGCCATCATAACCTCGGCCAACAGACATCACTCTGGCCATGTCTCTGGAAACTGGCAGTTAGCACAGAACAAGCGCCAATAGAACCCCGCCACTAGTTGTAGCCTGAACACAGCAGCGCGGTCCTCTCGCCGCTTCTCCTCCTTCTAGCCGCAGGTCCGGCCACCTCTCAGACAGCCGAGTGGCCTTGCAAATGTCTCTTTGGATAACCGCTTTTTTCTTTCCTTTTTCCCTCCTGCCGCTTCACAGCACGCAGCCCTCGCCTCCCAATCCAGCTGCTCTTCCTTTGCTTCTTTCCCATGCTGTGTTACGATACTAGTCCTCGCCTGTCTCCTCCTGCTAACCCCGCTTGGTCTCTTGCTCTAGTTCTCCTTCCTGCTGCTAGCTCTGTAATAAAATAAGCGCAGCAGAGGCCAGAGAGTTGCCCTGCATCCACCGAAAAGAAAAAAGCGAGTCGACAAAGCAGGCCTACAGCAAAGAAGATCTTCCTAGAAAGCCTCTTGTCACTCGTAGTTCTTTGCCACTTAACTGTAGAATAATGCACGGTAAGCTGCAGATTTGCTTCTTTCTAGATAGGAACCATGGGAAGAGCATGTTGGCCTGAGCATAAAAATTACACAAAAGGCAGATGAGAGCGAGAAGCACGGGGTGTGTGAGGGAAGGCTCCCAGGCCACTTGTCGTCATGTTAGACTATAGGGTTATATCATGTCACACATTAGGGTCTAGCGTCGGTATAGTGTTAGTCAAGGTCCTTTGTTTTTAATGCGGGAGCAGATGTGGCGAGATTAGCGATAGATATTAATAACCCCGTAAGAAATGAGAACAATGAGCATGACGTCGAGAAAGGGGGGGAAAAAAAAAGGTAAACGGCGGAAACAGAGGCAGAATATCCGTAAACAAAACAGCGGGAGAAGACGAAGACGCAAAGATGAAGGCATCAAGACACCCTCCGCGCATGTCCTTTGACAGAGACCATATTCAATGCAGAATAGCGCCTAAAGACACAAATGATCTCTTACCTTAATGCCTTGTTGGGGCTCAAAAAAGAGTCAACTAGCTATAAGCGGATCCTGAGAGGCCCTGCGAGTCTAGGAATAAAGGAACGACATGCCCTGTAAAAAAAGGACTTGTTCCTTTTTTTTTTTTTTAAGTCGGTCTTCGCCGCTCGCTTTCATGCGCACGCCCTTTTTGAGAAAGGGGAGGAAGTTGAAGCCAAGAATTACGGCGTGTGTAGAAGGAACAAAATACAAGGAAAGGCATGACTTGGCTCCTTACACAGAATACAGAAGCCACGAAGAAGAAGATAGGTCTGCATATTAGGCTAGGCCATGCGGGGGTCAGACTGTCTCACCGCCTTTGTACAAGAGAGCTCCGAAAACAATCGGCTGTGGTCCGATAGCTAGTGTGGGCTGGGGCTGGGTGCTCCGAGAGCAAAGTGCTACCTACTGTCACTTTAGCTGTATCTCTGGCTGCACGTGTGGGGAAATGAGAAGCAGAAAGGGGGGGAGACTAACATCTCTGCTGCCTGAAAGCTTTGGCAATGGGGAGCGGGAAAGGCGGGAGAAGCGAAGGTGACGGCAGCATGGAAAGAGCAGGAGTCAAGTGCAGTATTGTACGGCAATCCAGGGATGTTTTTTTTCCTGCCGTCCTCTCCTGTGGTACATACGCAAAGACGCACAGTCCACTATCAAGCAACCCGCCTCTAGAAGGCTGTCAAGCAAGCGGCTCAGCTTTGACACTGGCTTTTGCTTTAGGTGCAAGACTCGACGGACCATCTCACGGGCTAGCGGGACAGAAGCGCACCCTTTGTCTCTCCATACCCTTCTCCCTCGAGACCTTAGCTTCAAGACTTCCCCGCCTTGCCACAAACAAGAAAAGATCCGTGTGCTCGTCAGAAGCTTTGCGTTTCCCTGACCATCATTCTCATCATCCTTTGCTGGGTCTGCAGTGCTCTACAGCTTTTTGTCCCGCTCCTTTCTGCCCGCATCCATATCCCGGGGTAAGAGAGCGAGTTAGCGTTGTTTTCTTTTTGCTTTTCTTTTTTTTTCTTTTGACTGCCTTGTGTATACCTTGCCTATGTGCATATGTGCCGTATAGATGCATCGAGAAACATGCAGGCAGGAAGAGAAAAACCCTTTCCAGGCCTCCTAGCCTTACCGTCACCCCCAATTCTACATGCATGCTACTCTATTTCTCTTTGTTTCCTCCCCTTATCAGGCCCGCCATCTTGCGGCCAGATCAGATCAGCAGATACAGGCCGGGGCAGAGAAAAGAGTTTTCCCTGTCATTTTTTGCCTTGGATGCTACTGCAACAGTCAACGACCAGCTAGAAAGACGGTGAAGCTGGCTACGAAGAGACACAGAAGTGAAAAATGCAAGGCTTATGGAGAGCTTGACATCCCCTATATGCAGGAGACGAAGATTTTTTTTCCTTTTTTTTTCACTCATGCAATGCAAGCAAACAAGGCAAGGAAGGAAGAAGACGAATGGAAAACGACGTTAAGATGTGCTGCTGGAAATGTAGACAGGCTGCCCTGTCCATTGTTCCCATCGAATAACAGGACACGCACTGGCCAGTGGGCGGTCTATTCCACAAGCTTCTATGTTCTTCGTTTGCGAGGGCAAGCTTGCTATGGGCAAGGCTTTAAATGGTGCAGCAGCCAAGTACCACGGCAAGAATAAATTGGACGAACTTGTCCAAGACTAAGCTTCCACATGTTGGCGATAGCTTAACGCCGGTTAGTTGGAAAAAGAAAACACAGAGAAACACGGGAAGCAAGCGCAAAAAAGGCGCAAGAACAATGGCTCAAAGTTTCTCCAAGTTGCATCAAAGCTAGTAGACCGACCGCCTTGTTCATGCCTTACCTCCATACTGCAGTCTGACTAAGGCGACAGCAAACTCGGTCTTTGCCTTTCTTGGCAAGTTGACAGATAGAACCCAGCCACTCAACCAAGATCAGAAGCCGTCCAGCAAAGAGAAAATAAGACGAAAGACCTTGACCAGCCCCCTTGTATCGAGAGGTGGACAAGCTCTCAATGTTCCTTCTAGAAGCCTTCCAGAAGACCCGGTTTTGCTTCTAGCGCAACGCCTTGGTGCCTCGAGGCCCACTTATTCTGCATGCAACAATGAGGCGCCACAGGCCCATGAATTTCCTATTCGGGAAAGATTTCTCCATAAAATACGCACGCCATGGACAGTGTCTGTCATACAGTGTGCCACGGTGCGTGATTTGTTCGGTGTTCTTTTGCTCCGTCGTCTTCTTTGTCTTCTTGTCCACCTGCTTCGTCTCACTCCCTTCGTTTGTAACCCGGAAAGACGCCGAGCGCAAAGAGCAGAAAAGAGAAAATCAGATGATAGTTGCATCGGCATGCCCCTTTTCTCTCGCTTTCTAGAGCCCGTTGTTCTGGCCTCTGTTTATCGGCCGGTCTTCCCCCTCCTCCTAATGGACGGAAGAAGAACATAAAAATAAATAACAAGATGAAGAAGCTCCAGGCAGGAGTTGTGGCAGGAGTTTTGGCAGGGCCAATATCCCCTACATGTTCGAAGCAGGGCCAAAGACATCCGACCCTACGAGCAAGGGAGTGGCCATATATTGCAAGACAAGCAAGCCATAACGACTTTGGAGTGTCTGATAGAGGGGGGGGGGAGAAAAGGGGACATGTCTGACGTAGCTACAAACAGGTCAAAGCATCAGAGTGACTAGAACTAGCACTAGTTGGACAAGACAAGACAAGACAAGAAAAGTGCACCATACTTCCAAAGCTTTAGAGGTTATGGATTGAAACAAAAGAGAAAAATACCACCACAAAGACCGTTCCGGTTTCCTAATTTTCCATCAGCATTATGGCATATCGGGAATTCATGCACCGAATTCTGCTTCTGCTTTCTTGTCAATGGCACAGAAGCCAAAAAAGAAGCGTCCACATTGAAAGGAGAACAAGTTTATTCCCATTCCTGCTATTCTGCCTCCTCCCCCTGGCACTGAACCCACTCCTGTCGTCGGCTGTCCCAAAATAACTAGCCTCCAATTATCGTAGGCTTTTATCCAGCAGCATGGCATTTTTATCTCTTTCTCCCTCATAGGCATGTTGTTTCTTTTTAGACAACGAGTGGCACAGGATTTTGGCAGCCAGGTTAGATACACACTCTTGTTAACCGATGCCCTTTCGTCGCAGTTAGCTTGGATCCGGCTTTTTTAAGGTTCAACTAGTCTGAGGCTAGGGTCCCGAGCTGCTGATCCTCAGACAGAGCATAGAGTCTTGCTTGGTATTACCTAGGGTTAAGACGACACTTGGGGTTATTAACACCAGAAGAACGGGCGTTTTACAGTAGTTGGACGATAAGATTTAAAAACCCCAGGAGCAGACATCGCTGTCGCTACAAAGAGGTTTGAGATAGTGGCAATCAACAATCTGCATTCAATTGGTTGTTGGCATGCCGCAAAACTTCGGCTGTAGGTCGAGTGTCAAATAAGGGTTAGCGCTGTAGCCACAACCCTTTCACACCAGTTCTTCTTTTCTCCTGACAAGCTCTCTTGTCTTTGTGCAAATTTTGTTTGTTTCACTTGCTGCTGTGCTCACTCCTGCTCTAAGGTTAAAGCCAAGAGAGAGGAGCTGGAGGAAAACCGGCTAAAATGCAGACATGGAAGCTGGGAAAAGACAAGTAAAGCAAACTAGGTAGTACTGTAATGAAGGGAGACGAAGAGGCAAGGTAGGGCTCCTAAAAAAGGCAGAAAAAAATGTCCGCTTATTTTTCTGAGTTTGGGGCCCTGGAAAGGGAAGGGGGGCCTGCAAGACAGACAGAGCAAAGAGAGCGTAGTTTGTATGTGATAGAGCTATTGAGACAAGCAGTGTAAATGGGGAATAACAATGGCACAATGGCACAGAGGCGTTAGCGAAGGGCTTGTTCCAAGCCAGCCTGTACTGGTGTTATGCTACCTGCTCAATATGCGCGGTGAGTATAGGAAGGCAAGAAGGGGAAATGGGGGAGATGGAGACATAAAGCACGAGTCTGGAAATAGAAGTGCTAGGCCTAGGTTTTTCGACCGCGGGAAAGTAGGGCTACTGGCACTTGTAAGTGTAAGAGTGGGAGGAGGCCGAATGGGTGACGTGAGCATAAATGGAGATGAAATGTGCAAATATAGAAGCTATAATGGAAAACACACTTACACCACCAGAGACCGGCTTCCATACCATACGTACAACATATCGCTGACCCATCCCATTTTCGAACTAATTAAACGCAGTGCATGCAAACTCTACATACTATCAGGCGAGGAGCATTATCATAATCTCACAATCTTGCATCATAGTCTCTCGCGTCATATCGTGTAGCCAGAGGTAAACACTCGAGGGGGGATTTGATTGGATGCAATGCGCTCTACCATTGTTTGTGCTTCAGATTAACATGAAATATGTAAAAGAACCCACAGTCCGTATCAAGCCCGGTTCAGCGCGAGGACCTTGGGTTGGTGGACGGACGGAGGGACTGGGATATATTTGTCTCTTTGTGTTTTCTAATATCCTCCCTCCTCTTAGCTAAGACTCTGGCTTTACGTCTCCCTAGTTTTATATCTATGTAATGCTCTTTGTAATACTTTCACACTCAATCAAAAACCCGGCCGTGCAATGCAGCCGCGCAAAATGACGAGGCTGCAACCTGGGAGAAAGAACATCAACACAGCCTCGCGTCTTTGGGCGGTGCAGGACGAAGGGGAAGAAGAGAGAGATAAGAGAGGGGCGGCTGTCTGCCAGGGGCAGTCTAGATTCCGTCCACTAGAAGAGAAGTATGTTGCCTGTAAACACGCTATGCCGAGTATCTCTTCTATGTCTTGACCTCCGGGCTTCTTTGCTTGTGCTTCTCGGAAAACCAAAGCCGAAGTCGAGGCTGTCCCCTCGACCCTGTAAGAGAAGCTATGGAAGCCAAGAGCAAGGGAGACAAGGGCGGGCTCTTGCTCTATGAACTGGCAAACAGGACAAGAAGACGCTGCTCTATGTCATCGTCAGCGTCCTTGTGCTTGCGGCTCCCTGTCTCTCATTGCCCAGCCTATTGGCTTTGGCTATGATGGGCCTAGATTTTGGGGTTCCCTATCTATGTTCCTCTCTCGTCATCGAGGGCTCACAAGCAAAGGAATTCGGATTGTGATAGCAGCAGCATGATAATGACTGGGAAGATGAACGAAAAAAAGATCAAAAAAGAGAATTACCAATAAAATCAGTAAAAAGAAGAGAGAAAAAAAGAAAACAGGAACGAGGAAAGAGAAAAGAGAAAGGAGAGGAGAGAAAATAACAACAGAGGAACAAGAAGCCAAAAAAGTGCACACAAAGAGACAGAAAGAACAGCAGGAAGAATAAGAGAAAAGACAACAGGGGAGGGGTGAGAGGTAGGCGAAACGGCGTAGAGTAGGTTTATTATTGCATTTGGATAGAGAAGCCAAGGTTCTATTTTCCCACTTGATGGGATTTCTCGCTCTTGGGGAGGAATAAAACTCTTTTTTTATTACTTGACTTTTCAACTTCTATCTGAGTCTTTTTTTGCCATTGCTGTGTTATAGTATGCATTTTATTTTGTTTCCCTGGAATTTATGGTGAATTTATCTTTCCTGCTCGTAAAACAGGCGCGGACTTGGTAGATGGCTCTCACCCAACATCGGGGGATAGAGACGGATAGACAGACAGGACAGAGCCTCCTCGTCTTCGTTCAACCTCCTGCTTGCCATTGGCCATCGCCTCACTCGCAAATAACCCATACAGGTGCTGCTGCTGCCGCTGAGCTTGCTCTTGCCTCTGTGCCTTTTTAGGCCCGTCTTATAGTGCCTCTTCTAATGATTTTGTTTCTATCTTTCCATCTCTTTGCTTGCTCACTTGCCGCACCCCTGCCCTTGCACCCTGCCCTTTTCCCTCTATCTTTTTTGGTCTCTATTCTCTATTCTACACCCCTTCCCACTCCTGATCCTGGTCGTCCTGGCTCTGGGTCTTCCGATCAACTTGCGTCTCCCCCCCCAGCTGCACGCTTCACACACATCGTCCTTGAGAATATAAACCTTGGACCGTCTCCTGCTTGTTCGTGGCTTCTTGTTCCGTTGCTGTCCCATCCACAACCAGTCCAAGCTCCTCCTCCTCGTTCTTGTGCCTGCTTCTCGATCATCTTTTCTTCTCCTCGTTCTTGATTCTTGTCTAGAATTGCTTCATCTTCATTTATTCTTTTGCATCTTGCATCTTGCATCTTGGAGATTGTTCGACTTGTTTGTTCTTTGGGCAGTTTACTTGTAGTGATATAAAGAAACGCCTCTCTCAGAGCCAACTTGCCATCCATCTTTCCATACAAAACCATCGTGGACATTCTTATTCCTACTCTTCTTATTCTTCCTATTTCTTGCATCTCTTTCTTCTTTCACTACATTTTTGCATCTTCTTTACGGCTTTTATTTTTTTTTTTAAAATACTTATACTTTATTTTTTATTTTTTATTTTTCCTGCTACAACTGTTCCTATATAAGCCCAGACCAAATCTTTGGCTACTTGACAATACGGTGCGTACGTGCCTGCCTGCCCGCCTTTTCCTTCCCCCTTCTAGAAGCCTGCTTCCTCCCTTTTCCTCTGCTCTGTCTCTGGTCCTTACCCTTTTTTCCACTAACAATCGAGCCTTACAGACCCCTCTTCGTTGCCCAAAAAAAGCCAAAGCAATTACCTGTTTGGTCCTTTTTTGTTGACTTTTGTTGCTTCGCTCCTGCCATTATTTTTTCCCGCTCCTTCCCCTCAAGTCGCGCGGTTCCTTGTTCAATTCCCCGCCCGAATTTTTCTTTGCCTATTTTTTTCGTCGGCTTAACCCACACAAAGCCGATTTCTTTCTCTCACGCCTCGGCCTCCTTTTCTTTCCGGTTTTCACACCCGTATTCAAATGCAATCCCCCATTCGTCCTGAGGTTATGGGAATTACGAATCTGGTGTCTTCCCGCGCCATGGCTCAGCATCACATCCCCGTTTCTACTGCCGACTATCAGATGTCAACTCTCGGCAGACTGCCTGACCCCATTGATCGCTCGGATTCGCCCCACGGCTCTGTCCACTCCATGCACTCGCTGCACTCTCGCTACTCGCCCCGCCCTGGCGAGATGACCATGGGCTATGGCTCTCCGGCTGGCATGCACCACATGGGTCCTGCCGACCCCAGCATGGGCGGCCTGCCTATCCCCGGCATGGCCCACTCCATGCCTCCTCAGTACAACACCGACTACAAGAGCGATGGCCTTGGTAGCTGGGCCCACTCGGTGCCTCAGGGCCACCACATGGGACTTGGCGTGCACATGCAGCAGCCTCCCCACCAGCAGCACCAGGCACAGCCTCAGCACCCCCAGGCCCAGGCTCAGGCCCAGGCCCAGCAACAACAAGCGGCCCAGCAGCAGCAGCAGGCCCAGCAGCCGGTGCAGACTGGTCCTATCAAGGCTCATCCTTGCCGGACATGCGGAAAGGGCTTTGCCCGCCGCAGTGACCTTGCTCGTCACGGTAAGCTTTCTACCTCATCAGCCGGTGATAGTCTTCCTACACTCTTACTAACTACTCACCCCGTCTCTAGAGCGCATTCACTCTGGCCACCGCCCCCATGCTTGTGACTACCCCGGCTGTGGTAAGCAGTTCATCCAGCGTTCGGCTCTGACTGTCCACACTCGTGTGCACACGGGCGAGAAGCCCCACATGTGCGAGCGTTGCGGAAAGCCCTTTGGTGACAGCAGTTCGCTGGCTCGCCATCGCCGCACGCACTCGGGCCGCCGCCCTTACAAGTGCCCCTATGCCAACTGCCAAAAGACCTTTACCCGCCGCACTACCCTGACGCGCCACCAGAACCACCACGTTGGCACTATCGAGGAGGCTGCTGCTGCTACAGCTGCCGCGCTTGCCTCGCGCCCCAACCTCATGAAGATGGGCCGCTCGTCTGACATTGATCCTATGTCGCAGACTGGCTCGCCTGTGTCTACTCCCTCTCCTAACCAGCGCCCCATGTCCATGTCGCCGGCTATGTCTCACATGGAGAACCGCGCTCCGTCAGCTGTCGACTTCCAGCAATACAGCACTATGCCTCCTCATATGCGCAGTGACCTGTCTCAGCAGCCTAGTGTTTACGCACCTCTACGACCCACCTCTCACCCTACCAGCTACGGCCCTCCCCCTTCGACTCTGGAGCCTAGTTTGGACCAGTCTCAGGGCGGTAATCAGCAGGGCCAACAGGGCCAGCAGCAACAGACTCAGAGCACTCCTGGCAGCACTGTCAACAGCCCGCACATGAGCAGTGTTGGCAGCTGGCAGTCGCCCCAACATGTCAGTGTTAGCTCATCACCCCACTCATCTCACCATGCCCACAACAATGTTGGTTTTGTATACCCCGAGCCCGACACATACACCAACCAGCTCTACTTTAACGCCAGTGCGGCTGCCATGAGACGCTCTCAGGGCACAGAGGCCGGCTTGGTGCCGCTGTCTTAGGAGACATTGCTGCTAGTATCGGGCTTGGACGTGGCATAGAGCGACGGTTCTGCTCTGGTCTTGTTTCACTATTTATCTTTTCGATACCCCCTCCCCCAACACTTCAAAAAACACTTTCGGCTACACATTTACATATAGCTTAGGACATCTGTTTCTACTGATTTCCTATCACACACAACACACATGAGCGGCGTCCTGGTTCTTTGCTTTTTTTTTTCGTTTGTTTTTGTTAGGTTTACTGCACGGGAATAGGCACCTGGTTCATGATATCACCTGGATTTTTGCCTCCCCTCTCCTTTGTTTCACACAATATTTTGCATTATTCATATAGACTTTTTGACTTTCTTTTTCTTTCTGCATGGCCTTTTCCTTTTTGTCTGTTCCGGCTGTCCGCCTCATGCTTCTTATTTGCTCGTCCCTTTACTGGCTCGTACATATAAACCTGCCCACGCTCGTTTCAATTATCTTTGGCCTTTGTGTTATTAGTTTGTTAGTTAATGCATTTCGTTGTGTTCATTTTGTTCGTTGGCGTGTGTTCGTTGTCTTGTAATACTTCATAACTTTTTAGGCTTTTATAATAACAAGAGAAAAAAAAACTTATATAAAATAAAAACTGTAGAATATTTAAACGTAAAAAGAAAAGGTTGCAAGTAACTTTGTGTGTAAGTGAGAGAGTAGGTCTAAGGTAAAACAAAGGAAACTAAAAAAAAAAAAGAACTAGGCCAGAAAAGAACTCCAAAAACGCCGCTCGTCTTCCTAGTCCACAGCAAGAAGAACAAGACATGATACAAGTATATGAATGACAATGAACCAGAAATACAAACATAAGATGTGAGCGACAGCAAGGACAAAACTTATGGCCCTGCACAACACCCTTTACATGTTTCTTCTCCCCTGCATATTCCCATCTCTTCCTTTACCTACGATACCCGTGCCCATGGCCATAGCCATGGCCGTGCCCGTTACTCCCCGTCGTCCCCGTAGCCGGCGTCGTCGTCGCCATGCCTGGCAAAAAGTGGCCGTTCTCACGTAGCAACGCCTCCATATGCTCATTCGTCGCCTTTCCGACCTTGCGCACTGCACGCTTCTTTTGCGCCTTGCCCTTGGGTGCGACGGTCTTGATGGCCAAGGAATCATCGCTGGTTGGCCGTTGGCCCACAGCAATCAGCTTGCGTGGCAACTCGTCAACCTTGGGAATTATGGTGGTCAGCCACATCTTCTGGAAATCCGAATCAATGTGGTGGAAGAGCGATGCGTCATCGAGGAAGACTTGACGGGGCACATTATCCTTCTTGGTCCGGCAGACAAGAATCTTGCGTTCCTTCTCCAGCTCGGTCAGTGCCGGCTCGCAGTCAGGCCAGCCGTCCTTGAGCTCACGCACCTGCACGCCCTGAGCATCTGTGCGTTTTTGCAGGTACTGCAGCAGCGAGATCTTGTCACGCACGCCTGGAATCAGCGGCCGGTGTGCATAGGTGCCACTCTTCCACGTCTGCTCCGTCAGGTTGGGATCAGGGAAGAATTCGATGCGTGGGTGACGGCGCATAGTTTCAACCAGCTCCTTCTGGTGATCCTCGCTGAAGCGCGTCAGCGAGAGGTAGGCCAGAATATCCTGCACTGGCATCCTGTTGTCCTTGCCCTTCAGAAACTCGACAGCAAACGTCATCTGCGTCATCAAGTCGTTGCCGAAGCCTGTGATATCAGGCTGAGAGTACACTGTGCCAGGCGCATCGCGCTTGCGCTTCGTTGGTGTCGAGGTAAGGTCAGATCGGGAGCCAGCAGCCGAGGGGGCGGGAGATATAGCACGAGTGCTAGTATTAGAGGCGGCACCGAGGTTTTTGAGAGACGAAGACTTGGACATTTTCGAGGCAGCCTCAATGGCACTGGCACCAAGGCCAGACTTGGACTGCCGCGGAGTGTAAGTGGCAGGCATGGCGTCGAGGAGGTAAGGAGAAGGAGAAAGCTGATAAATGGATAGCGATAGTTGCGCTGGCAGTCTATCGAGAAAATCGGCCGCTGGATAAAGAAAGGAAGCGCAGGTCTAAGAGGGCTACAGAATATAGAATCGCCAGGAAGAGGGGAAGGAAGGAGGAGCACTTGCGAAAAGTTAATTTACAATGTCGTAGAGTCGAAGAACAAGAAAAGCAAGAATAAAAAGTCACAGCCTTGCAGCGCAAAACGACCACCTTCCGCCACAATATGACGTAAGCAGCATGTGGCGTAGCAGCAAATATTGTGTGGCGTTTCGATTGAACACGTCAAAAAAAGAACATCGTCACCAGAAGTTTAGCTTACTTATGCATCCTTGCCAGTATGTCAAAAATTATTCAAAAAAAGTATGTGCAAAAATTCAAGAAAAAAAGGAGGCCAAATTTCCAAGTAGTCATTTTCAGGTTCTATGCCCATTACCAATGCCATCGTCATGGTACTCCGTCGTTTGGGGGAAGTGGGAAGGACGAGGCTGCGAAAAGAGCAAAGAGAACAAGAGAGCTGTGGCGAAAGCCTCTGGGAATATGTAGAGGCTTTCTTGTCGTTAAAGCGAGAGCAAGACGTCAAAGCGAGAAAAGGGAAGAAAAAGGGAAAAGAAAAAAGGTCTATGGGTCTGAGAAAAAAAGATTCTGCTTGCAACAGAAGTGCAGAAGAACGAGAAAAAGAATGCGCATAACCACTGTACGCTGTCTGAATCGGCAAATCGAGAAATGGTATCGAGTACGAATACGAATCGAAGAAGAATGCGAGGAGAAGAGAAACTAGGAACCAAAAGGAGTCTGGATTCGCAATTTAGACTTGCACCTGCGCCTGCTTCTGCGCCTCTAGGTAGTTGTAGCCAAAGTATCCAATGGCACCAACAATCAACACGCCTAGGTACATGCCGAGGCCCAGTCCCGAGTCGCTGGAAGAGCCTGAGGTCGAGGAGGCCGATTTCTTCGGGCCCTTTGCACCGGGCTACGCACAAGAGATATTCCGTTAGTCAACAAGCCCAGTCGATAACCTATTGCAAGCAGGTCTCTAGCACCATCAGGTTAAAGTAAATTAGGGGGTGCCTACCTGGCTCTTCAGCTGGCCAACCAGCATAACATCCAGAGACTCACGAGCCTCGTCACTGTGACCGACGTCGTCGAAGGCCTCAGTGGCATCCTGACCGCCAACATCGAGAAGGACCTCCTCGCCACCACTAGAAGCCGGGAAACAAAACTTTGTGTTAGCTATCTGACAGTCCAGTATAGCAATGCGATTCGTATTAGAAAACTCACGGGTGCTCGTCTAGGAACTTGGTGCAGTCATAGACCTTGCCCTCAATGACCATCCACAGGTCGTTCTTGGTGTTGTGCTCAGCAACGTCTTGGTAAGTAAGCTCGCGAACCTCTGACATTTTAGCTTAGATGTGTTTCTATGTATTAAAAAAGAAAAGGATGGCAAATGAAGGAATAAATGAGAGAGAGAGACAAGCAGGCCAAGAGGCGTGTGTTATGTTGTGTTGATGGCAGGAAGGCTAAACGGAAAAAAGAAAGAAAAAGAAAAAAAAAAGAAGACGGAAGATTGATTAAAAGGGAGACTGTTGGCAAAAGCTAATATGACAGATGACAGATAGGGTTTTCTAGGCCATGCTTCGGCCCCTCTTTAGGCCTGTCAGGGCTTACTTAGGATCATAGTGAGTGGTTCTTTGGGAAACAAAAGCACATGTCAAAAAGGACAAAACGAAATAGATTCTCAGCAGAGGTGCAGGTATCAAAAGGTTTATTTCCACAGCTCTCGGTTTGAAGGAATGTAGCACGTACTCGCGTTTGTCTTATTCTCTATTTTCTGCATACCCCCTAGTTGTCTTTGCTTTGCTGTTCGCTTTTTGTATGTATTTTTCCTCCAATTTTGACTCTGGATTTAGTCTACGCTCTCAACAAAACTTGAACTTGAACTTGAACCCACCCCTTCTCTTATCTCCCCCCCATATTATCTAGGCCAATCAGCTTCCCGCTTTTGACCTGGCCGTGTATTCTTATTGGCTCACTGATCTTTTTCAGCAAGATAAACTTTAGCCCAAGGATTTTGTACCACTTCGTACCGCCCGTCTGTACAACCCTGCCTGAAGCATTTCTTTTATATAATTCTCTCCCTCTTCATCTCCAGACCGTTCCTAATTTTGCCGCTTGTCTTGAAAGCTGGACAGAGAGTTGAAAAAAATCAAGTTCATAGACGATGTGTAACAATATCTCCCCACTTCATGCCCTGGCCTTCTCGTGCATATAAAAGCACACATGCACTCTCCCAGTCATTCTCTCTCACCTCCTCGTCGTGCCGCCGCCAATGTCTTGGCCCAGCCGGTAGCTTGTCACCTTGTCCCACTCGATCTTCTGCCGCGTCACCGGGAGCTGTCTGCGCAGGCCCTTGAATGCGCCCTCGCTCAGCCCTGTGAACCCGCGGTTCAGCTCCTCCTGGTACTTCTTCTCCACTCCGGAAATCTCCTTGGCCAGTCCGGCTCCCGTGCCAGAGACTACGCTAGCGTTCGAGATAGTCTTGTTGGTCAATAGACGCACGTTGCCATCTTCGTAGTAGTGCACATCGACCTTGATCCAGCCCTCCAGAGTCTTGGTGACGGGGTCAAAGAGGTAGTGTGATCTCCAGCGACCACTCCTATATAGGTGAGAGGCGACGCTGTTAGAATGGCCCTTTTCTCGCATTCTTTTCGTTCAGAACTAACTCACCAAAAGTTGTTTGGGCTGTATTTACTCGACACAATCATCACCGCAACTTTGCTGTCGTTCTCTGCTGGGTACGCGCCAAAGAAGGCTTTCGGAAAATGCTCGTTGACGTAAGCCTTGAGGCTCTTGATAGTCGAGTTACTGCCATCTGTGATGTTAGTAACATCGTTCCGTGCAGCCTTGTGCTTCCTATCTGCGCCAAATCTCTTACATCAGATCGATATTAGCGCTCTCAGCCATGTAGCTCTTGACATTGCTGGCTGTCTGCTGGACATGGTCAAAGTCAAAGCTGACTGAGCTCTCAATGTCGTAGTAGCTGTTATCGCCTAGCGAGTTGAATGGGCTAATGATAACCTATCAAGTGGAGCACACGCATTAGTTATCCGACTTTCCCTCTGCTTCAATGCCCCCTTACAGTGCATATAACTTACAGACTGGCTGCCACCAGGGAGCTTCACAGACGTAAACTGCTCTTCGTTGTATTTCTGGAACGCAGGCGCGAGTTTGCTAACAACGTCAGGCGTTTCAAGCGTCAGGGCCTTGATATCTATCCATAATGTGTGAGTGCGGTGTTTTGGTTGTGGTGTTTGATTCGGGGCTTAGGAGCTATGGCGATTCCTCGGCTGTGAACACTTCGAGCCGTCTGTTCCATCGTGGGCATTTCGGAAAATGGGCCAATCTAACCTGCAACAACATCGGCAAGCTATGGATTATCAGTTAGTCAAACTCTAGGCTCGGAGATGAGAGGCAATAGTCGAATTTCTCAACACAGTCGCAGCCTCTTTGAGAAGGCTATGTAAACGTGTGCGAGCCGCCCCTAGCCACCAAATAATAGGTGGACATAAAAACTCACCTCTCCGGGCGGAGCACCCTCGACGAAGTCTGACACGATCTGGAGCTGCGAATACATTGTATGCGACTTCAGGGACTAAAATAAAACACAAACAAGATATGTGTATCAGGAGCAAAGAGTACTGAGAGTTCTCGTAGATCGTCAAGCATTTGGCATGTTGTTTGTCTGGGGAGAGCTCCTCCAACAAAAAGGCGGGGCACAAGGGGACCCACATGTCCAGCCTAAGCTACACAATAACAGGGTACCTGTGGAATTCATATTATTACTATATAAACAAAAAGTACCTTGTTATCAACGCTGCTTCAAAGCCTAAAGTCCAAGCTCTTTGACTGGCAAGCTTTCATTTCTCAATATTCTGTCACCGCCTTCTTAATGCTATCGTATATTCCTGTGATTTTCAGTGTTAGTATTGCGCCCATTCGAGCCTCGAGTGTTGTGTAAATCGCGGGCAACATGAACTCACTTGCTACGTCTGGGAGGTTAAACCTTTCATATAGCAGGCCTGTAGGCACGCTCCAGCCCGCTACTCTCTGCACTGGCGCCTCCAGCTTCAGGAATGTTTGCTCGTCTTCCTGAATCGACGCGGCTACCTCAGCTCCGACTCCCGCATTGACCATTGACTCATGTACCACAATACAACGCCCGGTTTTGCGAACACTAGCAAACACGGCATCCTTGTCCCATGGGTACACCGTCCGAAGGTCAATCAGCTCGGCCGAAATACCTAGGTCTTTTTCTGCCTTGTCAATGGCCGCCCAGCAGTTGTATAGTGGCTGGCCATATGACACTACTGTGACATCTTTACCTGCCTTGAGAATCTCGGCCTTAGATAAAGGCAGCGTATATGCACCAACCGGTACCTGTTCAACAGCCGCCCGGTAAAGGATTTTGGGCTCTAGAAACACCACCGGGTCGTTGCTACGGATTGCGCCAAGTAGTAGACCCTTGGCTTGGATTGGGGACCGCGGGATGACCACACGTAGTCCTGGGATATGTGTGAAAAGCGCCTCGGGTGACTGTGAGTGATACAATGCACCGTGGCCCACACCGCCACATGGCATACGCACTGTTAACCCGCCCACATGCCTGCCACACGCTCCGTCGCGATACCGATACTTGGCTGCTTCATTGACCAGCTGGTCAAAGGCTGGGTAGACGTAGTCGGCGAACTGAATCTCGGCCACGGGCCGCATGCCCTCGGCAGCTGCTCCAATGGCGAAGCCCATGATCCCCTGCTCGCACAGTGGCGTGTTGAATACTCGCTGGCTGCCGTAGGTCTCAGCCAGCTTAGTGGTGCAGCGGAAGACACCGCCAAAGGCCACATCTTCGCCGAATATCATCACACGCTCATCTTCGGAGAGCGCTGTTGAGAGTGCGTCGTTGATAGCCTGAAAAAGGTTCATACGCTGTGTAGGACCGCCGCGTATGGCATCTGGAAGTTCGGGGTTTCGTAAAGCTGTTTGGCTATGCTGTGCTAGCAGCGGCGTAGCGCTGTAGTCGATGGGTACATTTAAACGGGCGCTGGGCGGGTGTGATGAATAGGCGGCACGCTGCCATTTCCAGGCCATTGCAGGCTTGTTGGCTGGACGGCTGGGGACACATTTTGCACGTAACATAATTCTGCTAGGACAGGGGGATTTCATTATGACGTAGTTTGATTTATAAAGAGTTTGGAAGAAGATGTAAATACGGGCTGTAAAACAATAAACAGGTACGGTACTAAGTAAAGAAAAGCTTTCACAGGTCCAAAAGTAGGGTTTTTTTTATCTTTATGTTATGAAAGAACGAGGATCACGTTGGAAGCAAGAGTCACCAAAACAAGGCAGGTCAAATTGGCGCATCGGTTTGCAGCGGGCTCGTCACATGTCTTGTGCCGAGATCACCATGAATCTCCAAGTTCAGGTCTGGGACAAGCTTGTATAAGGCGGGGCTATGCATATGCAGGGCTTAACAATATTTCGAGTATATGCACATATCTATGATAAGCTACTCTGTATGCACATCTGGGGGCTATGCATATACGAGACATAGACTCAGCTAAGATCAGTGCTAAATTACTTGTTACTATGCCAACAAAGCACCCGCCCCAAGCGGGGAGAGTATCCAGCGTTTAAATGTAGCTACCCTTTTCAGTGCTCGTGAAAGTGCAAACAAGCGCACTAAGACAAGAAGAAGCCACTTCAAGCTGCAATTGCAAGTGCCATAATAAAAGCCACGCGCGGCTGCCTTTTTACTATCTATACCATTTTAGATGGGCCCTTGATAAAATCTTCAGAGTTAACATCGGTGGCTTGAATTTTTTCTTTTTTTCTTCTTTAGAGTGGCTTTTACCATAAATTCGCATTCCTCAGCATTCACTGCAGTTTTTTTCATCTTTTTTTCAATCTAAAGTTTATGTGTTCTATATATAAAAGTTTCTTCTGCAGATTGTCCGACAATCCCAGCGTTACCACGTCATCCCGTCATGGCTGGCCGAGACGGCAGGCGGCATCGAGAGCGAGGCGATGACAGTGAACGAGAAGCTTTGCGCAGTCGAAAAGACTCCAGCCGATATAGAAGCCGTACCCGTGATACTGACCGGGATGTTAGCGATAGCGAGCAGGACCGACGCCGAGATCGAGAACGCCAGGCAAGACGCGAAGATCGACAGCAAGCCCGCGAGCGGCGGGACCGTACTCGAGATCCAGAAAGCCGACGGCCACCACGCACGAGCGAATCGCGAGACGCTGAACGGCGGCGGCCCCGTGCAAGCCAATCACGAGATCCGGAGCATCGTCGGGATCGGACAAGGGATTCCGGCGAGCGAACAAGGCAACCTAGGGAGTTGCGTGAGCACACCGCAGAACCGCGAGACCGGTCAAGGCGAGACCGTACTCGGCATTCCCAAGACCACAGACGAGACTCTCGTGATCGGACGCGTGTGCGGGAGCTTTCCGAGCGTGAGTTTGAACGCACACGCGAACGGGCAGTCCAGGATCGGGAGCGCCTCCGCAAGGCATCTCGCCCTGTTGCAGCGCTTGAGCTTGACACCGAATCCGAAGATGAGCTGGCCGCTGCTAATGCAGCTGCTGAAACCCGCGGTCTGAATCGGACACGCCGTCAGTCGCGGCATCCACCACGACCAAGACGCCGGTCCCCTTCTGCTCCCGCTCCCGCTTCCATGTCTGACAATGAGAATGGGTCTGAGCTTTTGCCTTCAAAAGCTCTGGCTGTCGCTAGACGTGGGGCTGGTGAGAGGACTGCTGGAACGAGCCGTTCGAGATCAAGACGCCGCCAGGTCTCACAACCGCTTCTAGGTGACATTGAACTTGACGGGTCTCCTAATTCTAGAACAGGAATCAAGCGTCGTGTCGTCAGCGGCGCATACATGGAAGAGGGGAATGCTTCTGAGCTGATGCGTGGGGGCGCATCGCCAGCATATAGCAAATACAGTCCAAAAGTATATAGTGTGGAAAAAGTCCGGCCCAAGAGGAGATGTTTTCGTTTTGAAAAGTCGTGGTTCACGAGAAAACGGCTCAGTACGTACCCGGGTGCCGATCTCAGATTAGCTTCTCTGTTCATTTTTGTACTGACAAATCTGTACTGTAGTCATTATCGGTATTGCAAGCGCCGTGCTTCTCATCATCATAATTGTGGTGGCTGTTGTGGTGTCGAATAACAACAACGGCAGCTCTTCGTCATCTTCAAATAGACCGTCCTCAAGCACCAACTCCCAGGGCCGCAGCCAGGTCCCAACAGCCGAGAAAAACACTGATATGGATCCGTGGTCCTGGTATGATACCACCGACTTCAACATGACATACACTAACGTCATGGTCGGCGACCTCCCCATCATCGGGCTCTACTCTGACTGGGACGACTCGCCTCAGGCCAACAGCAAAGTTCCGGCTCTTGATAAAGAGTGGGGCAGCTACAGTACGCGGCCAGCTCGCGGGGTTAATCTGGGCGGTTGGCTTTCGCTGGAGCCATTCATCACGCCATCGCTTTTTTCCTACTCGTCAGCTAATGGCATCATTGACGAGTATACTCTAACTTCCAAGCTTGGTGGTTCTGCTAAGGGCACGTTGGAAAAACATTATGCTACATTCATCACCGAGTCTGATTTCAAGGCCATAGCCGATGCTGGGCTCGACCATGTACGCATCCCATTCTCGTATTGGGCTATTGAAGTCTACGACGATGAGCCGTACCTGCACCGAACATCGTGGCGTTATCTGTTACGTGGCCTCGAGTGGGCACGCAAGTACGGGCTTCGAGTGAATCTAGACGTACATGGGCTTCCTGGGAGTCAGAATGGATGGAATCATAGTGGGCGCCAGGGCGCTATCAATTGGCTTAACGGCACTAATGGTGCTACCAACGCACAGCGCTCGCTGGACATCCATGACCGACTGTCCAAGTTCTTTGCCCAGGATCGCTACAAAAACCTAATAGCTTTCTATGGCCTTGCCAATGAGCCGCGCATGACGGCTCTCAGTGCATCGGCCGTTGTCAACTGGACAGAGGCAGCGTATAAAATAGTGCAGGGAAATGGCATCCAAGCACCACTGGTGTTCGGTGACGGCTTTATGGGCCTTGAGAACTGGAAGGGCGTGATGACTGGATACGGCGACTCGTTAATCCTTGACGTTCACCAATACGTCATTTTTGATGAGAACTTGATCGTATTTACACATGCCGACAAGATCAAGTATGCATGCAACACATGGACTAGCCAGGCGCAGAAGAGCAGTGACACCAGCACAGGCTTTGGCCCCACTATGTTTGCCGAGTGGTCGCAAGCTGACACAGACTGTGCACGCCATCTCACTAATGTCGGCTGGGGCAACCGATGGGAGGGTACATATGACACGGGTGTTGAATCAACGTCAACCCTTAGCCCCAGCTGTCCAGCCAAGGACTCATCATGCCGTTGCGCTAAGGCCAATGCCGATGCGTCCGACTGGAACAGTGCGTACAAGGACTTTCTCAAGGACTTTGCCGAGGCGCAAATGCACAGCTTTGAACGTGGCTGGGGCTGGTGGTACTGGACCTGGAAGACCGAGTCGGCCCCGCAGTGGAGCTACCAAGCCGGACTGGCGGCCGGTGTGCTTCCGGCCAAAGCGTATGAGCGAGACTTCGACTGCACAAACTTGCCAACATCTTATCCTGGGCTAGACGAGAATTACTAATGGCGACGTGAGAAGCGGCGCGACGGATTGGGCCTGATGGAGGGGGCGTTATATAAAGAGTAGGGGAAGCCAAGCCGGTTTGGTTGTGTTTTAGCCTCTTTGCTCAGCTCACAGCACTTCGCATTAATTGCTTACTTTTGCAATTTCAGGGCAAACACTTGAACATTGTTTTACTGCACTGGCATCAACATTTAGAATTTAGAATCTCCATGAGCGCTTAATGATTACATTGATGCATAACTAGATAACTAGGGTCTGTCTTTAGGGTTTCAGTCAGCCAGCAACCGGGAATAACCAGTGTCTGAATAGGACTTAAAAGAAAAAAAAGAGGGTGGGTAAGAAGAGCGGAACTGGCAAAAGCGCGAGATGCCGGGACAAGAGCCCAGTAGTGGTTGTCTCGTGACATTGATGCTGGCGCCATATTCAGCAACGCAAGCCGACGGAGCCGACGGAAGGCGATAGAACCGGGCAGTTGCCGCTCAAGACGACGAAGACTCGAGAAACTCTCGAGGACAACTTTGCTTTGTCCCTTTCTCTTTTTCTGTCTCTTTTATTTCTTTAAATACTGAGTTATTTTCTTGTTTTTTTTCTTTTGGCGGGTTATTTGATGTTCATGGTTTATCTTTGGCTCCTGTGCAGCTAATTAGTATCGTCATTTGTTCAGTGCTCTTGGGTCCTGACACTGCCACCAATACAAGCGTTATTTCTTTTTGTTTTATTAGTATCTTATTCCTCACCATTCAAGTATCTTTGGGCTTTGATGCAGCCATGGGCACAACTACTGCACCTCCGGCTGCGCTGGAGAAGCTCTTTGAAACATCTCATGATGCCAACCTCAATGATGCTCTAGACAAGACTAAACCCGAGGATAATAGCATGAGCTCGGCATTGGACCATCAGCCGTTAGACGAGGATGCACACTCGGCCACAGACTTGAAGGCATTGCAGCAAGAAAGGTCTAGCGGTTCTTCCGGTGATATCGAGGCCGGCCGTGCGCAGTACGACCCGGCCTTCACTGTCGAGTGGGACGGAGGCGATTCGGATCCGGAAAACCCACGAAGCCTGCCGGTGTTGCGCAAGTGGGCGATTGTGTTGATCACCAGCGCTGGCAGTTTCTGCGTGTAAGTTAGAAGAACCAGCGAAGGAAAGGCACATTCACTAACCGGGCTACCTAGCACCGCAACCTCATCCATCTACACAAGCACTAGCCAGCAGATAATGAGCGAGTTTAATATCTCGCGTGAAGTTGCCGTACTCGGGTTATCTCTGTTTGTGCTCGGCCTCAGCTTCGGGCCAATGTTGCTCAGTCCAATGTCTGAGTTTTACGGACGGCGGCCGATATACATCAGCTCGTGGTTCATGTTCACGGTGTGGTTGATTCCCTCGGCTGTTGCCCACAACATCCAGACCATGCTAGTTGCGCGTTTCCTCGATGGCTTTTCGGGAAGTGCGTTTCTGGCTGTGACAGGTGGCACGGTCGGCGATTTGTTCGATAAGGAGGGGCTGCAGGTACCCATGCTGATCTATTCAATGGCACCGTTTGTCGGGCCGTCTGTTGGACCGTTGATTGGCGGCTTTATCAACTACAATACCAACTGGCGCTGGACCTATTACGTGCTGTTGATGTGGTCCGGTGTACTGCTGATACTCCTCGCACTATTTGTGCCAGAAACATATCGTACGTGAACCGTTGAATGGGGAGTTGGGGGTTGGAAACCTAGACCAGACCTTACTAATTAACTTGGCCTTCTCATAGACCCAGTGCTGCTACGCCGCAAAGCCGCTCGTATACGGAAGCTTACTGGCGACCCGCGTTGGCTTGCCAGTACTGAAAGAGGGGAAAAGTCGCTTTCAAAGACGCTGCTCACCTCTCTCTACCGGCCCTTCCAGCTCCTAGTACTTGAGCCCATGCTGCTAAATCTCTGCATTTATTCGGCCTTGCTGCTTGGCATTCTGTACCTGTTCTTTGGTGCCTTTCCGCAAGTCTTCACGGCCACACACGGCTTTAATCTGTGGCAGAATGGATTGCCGTTCCTCGGTATTCTTGGAGGCATGGCACTGGCCGGCGGGCTGGATCCGGTGTGGAAACGCATACGGGAGCGGCTAGTAGCACAGGCAGAACGTGAGACTGGCATTCCAGGCCGCAGCGAGCCTGAATTCCGTCTGCCCTCGCTGGTGCTAGGGGCGGTCATGGTCCCGGTCGGGCTGTTTTGGTTCGCGTGGACATCGTATTCAAGCGTGCACTGGATCGTGCCAATTATCGGTACGGCGTTTTTCGGTGGAGGGTGAGTGTTTTCAATCAGTGAATGGCCTGTAATTTCTCCAGGCAGCTCCACGCGTGTAGGGCGTTCTTTTATACGGGTTTCGGACTTTATGCTTGTTTCCCCCCGGAACTCCCCCCTAACATGTCCGACCACTCATATGCAAATGCTGACCTGGCCTCTTTCCAATAGAATGCTGCTAGCCTTTACAGGAATTTTCACGTTTCTGGTGTGTTGGAATAAAGCATGCAAAAAGACTACTAAACAAACAAAAGCATACTAACTCACGCTGTCTCAGGTCGACGCCTACCCACTGTATGCCGCCAGTGCCCTCGCAGCAAATTCCTTTGTGCGATGCAGCGTTGCGGGTACGTACTTTCACCTAGCTGATCCGACCCTCAAAGACACATGCTATGCTTGTTGTTACTGCTACTAACAAAATGTCTTGCTCCAGCTGCCTTTCCGCTCTTTGGTCACCAGATGTTTGACACACTGGGCTTTCAGTGGGCCGGCTCACTCCTTGGATTTCTGGCTGTAGCCATGATGCCCTTCCCCTATATATTCTTCAAGTACGGCAAGCGAATCCGTGGCAAGAGCCGATTCGCAACTAGCGGATGAAGAAGAGGAGAAAGAAAAGAACTAGCGGCTTGTTTCTGTTTCAAGTCCTCTGCCGAGCCGGACTCGGGAACCGAACATTGAATCGGAGCAAAAGGAGAACAAAGCTTTCTCCCCTTTATGTACAATGCATTCTGTGAGATGTTTTTTATTCCTTTATTTCTTGAGCTTGCAGCTCGCTTATGCACATGCCCTAAGAATGACTCTCTTTGTAGTTAACAATTGCCAATAGGTTCAGAGAAGCCTGCAAAGCTTGCAGTAGGGCTATGCTTAATAGAAGTCCCTGTATATTAATGTCGAGCATCACTTAACCAAACGCTCTACCAACCTTCCCAAGTCTTTCACGTTTTCTTTTTTTTTGGTTACGCGCCATCATTCCTCAGCTCAATGACGCATACTGCTTCCAAAAGCCCAAGTTGTTAGTCGCCTGTTGGTGGGATTGTTGTTGTTAGTCAATACATCCGGCTTGGTCCTTGGCAGCCTCGGATGATGCAAAAAGGAAGGCACAGTGAGAGGCAAGTGGTACTTGTTGTGTGACGCCCGTAAAGGTAGTTGCGTGAATTTATATTAGAGTTGATCAAAACAGGGTTATCTAATATGATTTTTGCAGGCAAAATGATAGAGCGATTATGCAGAACGTCAATTCGGGGGTATTTCCAAAAGAAATTTGCTGCAAGTCTGCTTTGATTGCTTGCTTGTCATGTCCCTGATTGCTATTGCTTATTACCATTGTTACTATGCTTGCCCCCGCCTCCAAGGTTGTGACAGCTTTACTCACTACTCCAACTGCATGAAAATCAAGGCAATGGTGGCATGGTTTTAGTGGTTCGGGATTTTGCAGCTTTTCCATCGGCCCGGGAAAGGGCTTGTGGTTCGTGGTCATCCCATGGATGGGATAATAGAGCAATCAGTTCTTGAGGGGGAAGTTGTACAGAGTACCTGTGTCTTATGCAGCTGGCTCAGCCAGTTAGCATGTACCTAGTACCCGTATCCCCGCTTTTCTATGATTTTTTGGCATTTGGAAGACGTGTGTTTAGAAATATCCAGTTTTACTTTTTGCAGCAGCTTTGTTGGAGAAGCAAAGCGCAAGTTTTTCCTACAACAAAACCAAGATCCACTTCGCGCACACTTCTAAACTTTCAAAAAAGATCGAAGCAGATAAGCAACTAGATAAATAGGCAATGTTTTTATTTTTATTTTTGGAAGAGGAGACCAGCAGAAGAGGGAAAAAAAAAGGAAGGTGGCTTTTTTCTCTTTGCAGTTGCACTCGCATGCGCTCTTGCCTTCCTTCTCTTTAATGACGTCCTACTTAAGGCTTCAGTGTTATAGGACCCAGCGAGATTTTGACTAGCTAGTGTTACGTTATGAAGATTGGGAAACTGGAGAAAGAACAATAGAGCGTCCTTTTTCATTATAACACGGGGAACCTGTTATTGGCTACTTGACCGCCATTGGCTTTGTGCTTTCCTTGGAGTTTCTTTGAAATTTATGCCGTCTGGAGTGACAGGCGTGGAGGGAAAGAAGCACAAGACGAGTCTTATATGGTCGACTTGTGGAGAAACAGGCAGCTACGAGCTGGGATCGCCGAGTCCCGTGCATGCCTACCCTTATCGGCCTCTTTTACGTGCTTCTAGTTCACATGAATGAGATTTTTAGAATTATCCCAGGTTTACATCAAGATGTTGGTTCTTCTCTGTTGCTGTTTTTTCGCAAGGGATCCTATTTGGTTGAGGGTGTCTTCTCTCAGGATCACGTCGGTTATTTTTGACAAGTTGATGTGCCTTTGGTGTGTATGTGTACGCGTGCCTTCCTTCTTTTTTGGCTATAAGCGCTAAACTAGGGAAAGAGGGAAAAAAAAAAGAGCCACTCTCCACTTCTTGTAACCTCCACCAAGGGCTTGGTGTTCTGTTGTGTTGTGCTGGCTGTGTGTGCTGTGCCCTATATACTTTTGCCCTGTCTCTCTTGTACCTGATCATCCCGATGTCATTCAATTCCAGATGGCTGTTCTGCCTTGCCTCCTACAGTCTCTGTTGTCTTTGATCTCCGTCCTCGTGACCATGCAATGTAGCAAGTCCCAAAAAAGTGAAAAAAAAAGAATACCCGTAACTGCCTTCCCTCCTTCCTTCCTTCCTCGGCCATCTTAATTTTTTTTTTTTGCCCTGCTTCTTTCCCTTTCCAATCCAGCTTTGAGCACATGCTGCACACGTTCCCTTCCTTCCCTGAGAACAGCTTCCCTCAGTGAAAAAAAGGAAATAAACCCCCCCCCCACACACACTAGATCACAACACCAACA